>LBNU01038083.1:2594-41721 GCA_014162995.1 Artemisia annua | reverse complement strand
AATATGCAAGTAGTTAGATGGTCTCCATATACATTATCAAATATATAAAAATACTTTGTATGTTCATAGCAAGTTAGAGTTTCACCGGGTCAACCCAATCATCTTCATATTTAAATTTCATATTGCCTTTGAAGAAATTCCATGACTTTCTTAGTACATGATATGAAGCTTGATTTACTTGCAAAAGTGTATGAAACTATCAATCACTGATGACATTTTGAAGCTAGCTAGGGAGTAGGGAATATGGATAAAAATTGTGAGCACAAATTTATAATGAGATAAATACCTCAGATAATTCTTTTTTGGCCTCATCAAGCCATTTTGTGAACCTATTGATGAATTCATCTATCGTTACTTTTGAGTCACCGTCAGAATCAAATTCTTTTATCAGTTCATCGAATGTTTTCTGTTTGTCTGATTTTAATTGCCTGAACTTAATACTTTCGAGAAGTTCTTTGAGCTCAAGAAAAGATATGATATCATCTCCATCTCGGTCAATCTTTTTAAACAAACTGAAAATCCATACTTAAGTTAATCTTACTGGAAACACGCGTCCAAAAAAAAAAAGAAAAAAAAAAAGAAAAAACTTTTAGAAAAGGTAGCAGACCTTTTTATAGCAGGCACGTTGACTGAACCATCTTCAGTGAGTATATTTTCTGCAATTTGCTCCTGTAAATGTTTTAGTATGTCTAAAACTAAATGCTCGTGTTCAACGTATGACAATCGTCTTGTTTGAATCGAAGGCTCAAACACCTGCACATGAACAAATTCAAAATGATGATGATGAAAGTACAAAAAAGGAACCAATTTTCATTAGTAATGGTCTAAGGATCGTTGTGGTTATTTTCTAGACAAAGTCACTATGATAAAATGCTATTGTACTGTATGAAAAAGGGGAACACAAAGAAGACGCCTCTAACAGTGAAAAGCTTTGTAAACTAGAGGAGGCAATTTCATTCCACCTACTTGAAATCGCATTGATTTGAGAATGTTTTTGTTAACTCTCACGGATCAAATGACGAGAAATAAAATAGAAAATGCTAGATTCTACAAAATAAAATACCATTCCTAGAGAAAAATTTTAAAATATGGAAATAAAAATGGAAGGTGAATCCGACCCATTTTCAACAGCATTAAGAAGCAAATTGATAAGACACAAATCCAATTCAGTTTATTGCTTATAGTAATAGATGAAGCTCTTATGAAATAATCTAGCTACTTCTATCTTCTATAAATTCATGTTCACCGCATAAACAGCAGAGAAACATGTACATACATACCTGATAAATGAAGTATACCAGCAAGAAGGTAACTGAAACAGGAAGTGCGATTAAAAAGATGTATCCATGAGGTGCATACGTCATGCCAAACGACTTTGGGATCAACAGAAACAGAAAGGGTATAACTGAAAGAAGCATGATTTGTTACTTATGGGTCATATTATGTTAACCTAAACAAGCCCATAAGTTGACAGTTATTAATTTAGTTATAAACCGTTTATGTTAAACATCACAACGTTTCAATGAAACGTTGTATCACTTAGGGTTTCTATATAATGTGAGATTTCGACTTGTGAAAATCCACAACAACAACATTTAGTATCTATAAAAGTTTATTTATAGTGTCAATCTCTATTCTTACCCGTTACTTTTTTATTGATCTTTATCATTCACAAACATTCACCAAACACACTGCAAGTATGAAACACATGTTAAAAACTCGATTTGATGGCACTAAACCTGTGAACAGGACGGTCACCAAAACTACTTAATATGTTCAACTGAGTTTTAAAAACCAGCTCAGGGTTAGGTGTTGATTCAATCTTATTTCAGATCTCTAATCTGACCATAAGGGTATATTGGTCATTTAATATATCAGAATTACACGTTTAAGCAGTTTACCAAGTTGTCTTAAAACATGTTCCATCAGTTTCACGCTTGAAGCTTCGGAACAATTTCAACGTTTCACTCTTAAAACATGTTCCATCAGTTTCACTCTTAATTATCGAGCACCAAATTAAATTTCAAAACCTAATTATGTCCCTGATTTTAATTTAAAGTCTAGTATATACATCATTAACAGTTGCTGTCAACTAGAATAAAAAATTATGAGACAACATTGGCTGCTATGTTCACATGCATGTACCATGCACGTACCTAACACAAGGCTCCACCTTCCATCTATTAAGCAAGATTATTTTCTCAAATTTCCACTTGGTGATCAGGTTGGACTATTCTATAATTCTATTAAAATTATATAATTTTCTCACATCAGCGAAAAGCACTCAACACGCCGATACGCAAATGAACCGAATCGCGGAGATGTTGTAGACTATAGTCACACATGATTTTAATCTTAGTCTACGTTCTGATATAATAAAATGGAGTTTTCTAAATACTAGTAATAGTTCAAATAGACAGATAGTATAAGCTCCATCCAAGCACTGAATACTAATTATTCTATCTGAAAAATTAAAATAAGCTAAAGCCTATAAAAGTTGATCCAAAACAGCTTATTAAAACAGTTTAAATGATAATAAGCATAACTTGTTTGGCTCCTTTTAAATACTCGAATTGGCTTATTGGCACTATAACACAGTAACAATATATGATGTTTAAACAAGCATGCCCAAACACTCTTACATTGTCATTTTAATGAAATTGAGTTTTGTAACTTAAAATATATAGATAGGATTATAAAAGCAAAACAACTTGTTACCTTAATGACAAATAAGATATACCTTAAACCTGACGTGTAAAAGAGGACAATAAAATAAATAAAAAGAAAAATCAAGTGATCATGGATTTGGTATTAATGACAGTGATATAATAATATTCAATAGTCAAAAGAAAGTGTTATTTGATCAACAATATACAAACTTCTGTAATGAAAAAAATAAAATAAAATAAAATAAAAAAATCAAAAGATTTAAAGGTAACACAAACACAAGAACCTTTTTGCATATAAGATTCAACCTTGTGTAGTTTAATGTTTTATTAAAAACAATTTTGGATTATATTCCAAATTTAAATTCCTAAACAACTTCCCTTTTTTCCTATTCAAATGTAGCAAATACGTACACAAAGATCAAAGATAAGGGATAAAGCAGGTACATTGCCATGGATGTCCAAACCGGGAACTTTGTTCGGAAGGCAGCTGTTGTGCCGACTATGACACAAACAATGAACACACTTAACAATTCAGCAGTGAAATGCCATATCAATCCTCGAAAATATACGACTGCTAAAAGAACAGAAAATCCAAGAACATTGTTCATGAACACACCATCGTATATCTGCATCAACCATAAAAGTTAGCAAATCAATTGTCAGTAAACAGGAAGTGTTAGGCAGATATGGGTCAAATGGGTTAACTAAAAGATTTGTTGTAAATGGGTCGAAGGTCATCACAAATATTCCCAAGTATATTTAAATTCTCGCAGGCATAAATGCTTTGACTTATTCATAGATTTTGTCATCACAATAAGTAACACGTTACATAGAGTAAGGATCAAATGAGAAATAAAACTAAAATGAGAAGGATGAGAAGAAACCACAACCGCACATTTTAGATGCACCTACAAAAGTAGATGCATCTCCACTTAATTCTTTTTTCCTTATTCGAAATGTGTGGCCAGGAATATTTCTCACTCTTCTCATTTGATTTTCTCTTCTCACTAGATCTCTTCCCCATATCTATAAACATAGAAAAGGAATAAATGTTTGCACGTTGGCCCAAGTCCCACCCCAACCCGGTTTCACCCATAACCCCTCCCGGCACAACCATCTCACCACCTCTAAGATGTACATATAAATAAAGCATAAAAGGTAATACATATGCCAGACAAGGTTGGCATACAAACTACAGATGAAAAAAAGCAACAAACCGTCAGACTCGGAGACATTTTAGTGATAAAAAATGTACATGCTGTAAGAAAATAGCATAGAAACTTTCATGTTTTATTTATAAAAATATACATATGGAAAAGCACATAATATTAGGCATGCATGCATGGCACTTATCATTTACTGAGTACTATCTATACGAATGTGTATAACCATAGTATGAGGTAAGCAGACTTTTAACAATTTTTATATGTAATGCCTTCATGAACCCCAAAAAAGATTGCTATATGATAAAACACAAACCTCAGAAAATGTTAATGAAGTAGTTCCTTCTTTCCCTTGACTTGCAGTTCGGATTGCAGAGATAGCTGCTCTAGCATTTGTGGCTAATGGAACTAAGATAAACGATATGAAAAAGGATGGCATGGCAGCCGAGTTGGAGACATTTTGAACACTGTGTATAAGAGGTTCAGCCATCAGAGCCAACATTGCTATCCCGAGCGCCAGTAGCATTATAGCCTTTGTCCATCCCCACACAGATCTATCCACATTATCACCTTCCCATTTTTTGCATGCTTTCTGCATATTCATAAACACCCTGACTTTTTAGGTCAAACCCATATCATTACAAGTTCTTCACCAACAATTTTTGTATTTGAATGTTTCCTATATAAACTCAAAGCAGTTATTAAATTTTCATGAAAAAAAAAAAAAAAAAAAAAAAAAAAAAAAAAAAAAAAAAAAAAAAAAAAAAAAAAAAAAAAAAAAAACCACGTCAACTGTGAAGTTAGTATTTTAGCATATTTGACGACAAAGGTCAACCTACTTACCCGTGATACATCTTTAGGCCCAGGTTTCTTGGGGGCCGATCGAGCATTATTTATGTTGACTACTTTTTTTTCAAATCCACCAATGAATTCCTGTTCATCAATCTGATTATCTCCATCTGTATCAAGATTTTGCATTATGCGAGATGTCGTCTCATCCACATTCCATGATGTCTCACCAACGTTGACATGCATCATAAGTTTTTTCAACTCGGTTAACGACACAGAACCATCTTTGTTGACATCCAAGCTCCTAAACAATCTAAAATTTCCACAGGAATCAGGTGGTTGATAAATATGAATTTGTTATTTCTTTCTAGATACTAACTATTATCGTCTTACCGTTTTATGGCAGATTTATTTGGTGTTCCATCTTCTTTATAAAACTTCCCTAGAGGGGAGTTTTTAGCATCGCTAATAATTTCGGACACAAGAACTTGCGTCATGTCGTCTTCTTTTCTATTGGTTTGAACCAATGGTTTGACGACCTGAACAATAGATATTACTAGGATCATTCATCATTTATATATAAATGGGATGATGTGCGAGGCAACCAACAATTCAGCAATTTTCATTAAGGTCAGCAACCATGAAAGTATGTATCGTAATTTGTTTATACCTAATCTGATAAAAATTTGCTAAATATTCAATTTTTTGACTGTTTGATAATTACTGTACTAATTTTACAGAATAGTACTAGTAAGCAAGCACATTTTTTTTAAAGTTTCAACACTATCTTTGTCATCCAACCTGTATAAAACTAACTTTGATGATTCATGGTAGCAATGAATAATATGCAAGTAGTTAGATGGTCTCCATATACATTATCAAATATATAAAAATACTTTGTATGTTCATAGCAAGTTAGAGTTTCACCGGGTCAACCCAATCATCTTCATATTTAAATTTCATATTGCCTTTGAAGAAATTCCATGACTTTCTTAGTACATGATATGAAGCTTGATTTACTTGCAAAAGTGTATGAAACTATCAATCACTGATGACATTTTGAAGCTAGCTAGGGAGTAGGGAATATGAATAAAAATTGTGAGCACAAATTTATAATGAGATAAATACCTCAGATAATTCATTTTTGGCCTCATCAAGCCATTTTGTGAACCTATTGATGAATTCATCTATCGTTACTTTTGAGTCACCGTCAGAATCAAATTCTTTTATCAGTTCATCGAATGTTTTCTGTTTGTCTGATTTTAATTGCCTGAACTTAATACTTTCGAGAAGTTCTTTGAGCTCAAGAAAAGATATGATATCATCTCCATCTCGGTCTATCTTTTTAAACAAACTGAAAATCCATACTTAAGTTAATCTTACTGGAAACACACGTCAAAAATAATAATAATAATAATAATAAAATAATAAAAAAAAAAGAACAACAACAACGACAACTTTTAGAAAAGGTAGCAGACCTTTTTATAGCAGGCACGTTGACTGAACCATCTTCAGTGAGTATATTTTCTGCAATTTGCTCCTGTAAATGTTTTAGTATGTCTAAAACTAAATGCTCGTGTTCGACGTATGACAATCGTCTTGTTTGAATCGAAGGCTCAAACACCTGCACATGAACAAATTCAAAATGATGATGATGAAAGTACAAAAAAGGAACCAATATTCATTAGTAATGGTCTAAGGATCGTTGTGGTTATTTTCTTGACAAAGTCACTATGATAAAATGCTATGTGTACTGTATGAAAAAGGGGAACACAAAGAAGACGACTCTAACAGTGAAAAGCTTGAATACTTTGTAAACTAGAGGAGGCAATTTCATTCCACCTACTTGAAATCGCATTGATTTGAGAATGTTTTTGTTAAGTCTCACGGATCAAATGACGAGAAATAAATTAGAAAATGCTAGATTCTACAAAATAAAATACCGTTCCTAGAGAAAATTTTAAAATATGGAAATAAAAATGGAAGGTGAATCCAACCGATTTTCAACAGCATTAAGAAGCAAATTGATAAGACACAAATCCAATTCAGGTTATTGCTTATAGTAACAGATGAAGCTCTTATGAAATAATCTAGCTACTTCTATCTTCTATAAATTCATGTTCACCGCATAAACAGCAGAGAAACATGTACATACATACCTGATAAATGAAGTATACCATCAAGAAGGTAACTGAAACAGGAAGTGCGATTAAAAAGATGTATCCATGAGGTGCGTACGTCATGCCAAACGACTTTGGGATCAACAGAAACAGAAAGGGTATAACTGAAAGAAGCATGATTTGTGCCGCTGTACTTGTCTCGGGGTCTGTAGTTACACCAGAATCTGAAATCATACAATAACACGTTAAAAAAGATGAGTTACGTGTCTATGAATTTAAATAAAGGGGTAGCAGGTTATGAAGAAGGATTGAATCTAACCAGTAAGAAATGAGAAGAATTTCTTGTTTGGGCTTTGGGTAGGAGCCACGGAAGTACTGGCACCCGATTCTGAAGAAAATTTTTGGCTTCCAATAATGATACAAGTTCCCCATAATAAAGTCAGAAGGAATATCGTTGATCCGGCTAGCAAACCAACTCCAGTCAAGACATACTCTTGAGCTACCTCTTGAGTGTTAAACAGTCCGGTAACTGTAGTTAAACACGAAACATATTAGTATATATGATCCGGCTATCAAGATTCCCACTTGTAAAATTTCTAATTGATGTGCTAAAATAATGTGCCATGGGGCTATTACAAGCGGCGTTCAAGTTTTCTTTTTCAAGCTGCGTACATGAGTAGCTCAAGCCGTTTGGAGGCCCAAAGCGTAGCTTTAATTGGGGGCTTTTTGGTTACTTATTTTTTGTCTGCGATTTTAGTCTTTCAAATGATTGAATTAATAGAAGGCCACGAAAACAAAAAGCTTTAAGAAATTGAGAGTCAATTAAGATCGAAAATAAAATATGAGAAAGAGAGAAGACCAAACTTCCATGCTCCGATTATCAAGAAGTAGGGCGCTAAAAATCGAAGCATGATAAGTGTTTGTTCGTTTGCTTAAGTTCTATCGAACAAACGTCGTAATATAAATGCTTAACCAAATGGAGTACCCTTATGAGGTCTCAACCCTAGATCTCTTTTGAGGAGGTTTAGTGCCTTACCAGTTACCACTAAGCAATTCGATGATAGTTAAACATAGCATTACATATCTCACTAAAAGATAAAATGAAGGGTTCATAAGCATTTTGGTGGACATTTAGGTATTTTAAAATCCTATTTATAAGTTATTAGAATTGGAGCACTAAATGAGTTTAATCCACCATTTTTATTGTGAAAACAATTGGACTTGGCTCTTATTCTTAACTCAAATAGTGAGCTCAACCTCTTCGTAGGCTTAATAAACAAATAAATAAATAAGGCTCCAAAAGTGTATTTTATGACAAGTATGATGCTTTTTTATGGTATTTGCCCTACTTTAAATGAAGTAGGTAACAGTTTTATCCAAACACCTAGAAACTGCTTATCTGCTTGTCAAATAAGCAGATAAGCAAATGAGTTCCCTAAAATACAATACCAAAACAACCATGTAAAAACTTATTGTGTTTTGATATAATAAGCAGTTTTAAGGGTTTTTGGGGCTGGTTATGAGATTATTTTCCATTGAAATAAGTTGTAACTAATTAGCGGTTACAAGTTTCTCATTCAAATTTACTTATTTAAATTGAAATAAGCAGTTCTAGTAAAAAAAACATCAAGTCCTAAAACCTGAATTCTAATAAAATTTGTTGCATGTCTCACTGAATTAGGGACATGAAAATAAAAAAGCATTAAGAGATAGAGACAATATACATGACAAAGGAGCATACCGAGAAGTATTAAGGACTCGGGAAGAAAACCAAGAACCTGGAAAGCACTTGCACCAAAGACACCAGTACCAAGAATCCTGAAAATCCGTTTACCTCCGGAAGAAACATAACATTCTCCATGATACAACAAGTACTCATAAACGACAATAAGAAAGAAGTGGCCCATGGTATTTTCTGAGCATGGTAAAAATCCGTACATTTGCTCACAATGCTCTTCTTCTGAAGAAACAATTCCTTTATAATGCAAGAGAGAAGAACCTTCATTTTGAGCCAGATCGTCCACACCATCTGAGATCAATTCAGAAGCGTCATTATGTAAGAAGCGTCCACTGGCCCCTATAGCTAATAGAATTAAAAGAAAGAATGCATAGCGTGCAATCTTTGCAAACTTTCCCATGTTTTTTAGCATGTTTGATATCAGTTAACTTTGTTTTGTCTGATCATACAGAAGGTATTTTTGTTAGCTTGGTCTGATCATACAGAAGGTATTTTTGTTAAATTGGTATGATCGCCACAAAGTCAACTAGGCGATCCTTGAAACATCATTTTTTTGTACATGAGCTGTGCAAGGCTACAAGCTACCTTAGAAGATCTTCAAGTGATAATTATAAAAATGGATGTGTCCACATCTTGACTTTCGTAAGGCCTTATTTTAAGGTGATTTATTCTTATCTGCATGTTCTCTCTATATAATCATTGATGCATTAGCATCTAGCTAGCACGATACATGTAAGTGTTCACGAAGCAACAAAATACCTAAGATTGTGAAACATATATATTAGTAAGTCATTGGAGGAATGTTATTGATCAGATGTTCAGTAACCAAGGTTGATCAACTTTAATCTGTTACATATATGGTCCAATGAGTGTTCCTTTACCAGATGTTCAGTTGCGAAAGTCATCATAACATTGATCACTTGATTTATATTTCATTGAAGTAGTTGCAGATTCAATATTATTTCAAACATCTGGCCTGGTCATATGGGTACTCTGGTCATTTCACATATCAAAATAATCATGTACAACTCATAGGGAGTTTAATGTATTCTCTTAGAACATGATCCGTCACATTCACACTTTAAATAAACTCATCTATTCTTGAAGTTTATTATTAGTTATTTTAGTTTTGTCTCCCATTTGTAATCACTTGATGCTTTTACAGCATATAAATGTAAATGTCTGGTCTTCGAGTTTTAATCAAGAAACCAATCAAGTTTCCGGTATAGTGGAAAATATAATCTAGCTTATAGGACCTTATGCTAGTTTATATCCCTAGCAATACAATGGCGGAATTTGAACATCATCTGAGGGACAAAATAAAGTTTTATATAAATAGCGATATAGATAGGAATACTAGTTTAGCTTTATAGACAATACGTACATGTATATAGCATTGCAACAAGCATTGACCAAGTTGATGTCAGCTAGAATGAAGAAGATATTAGAAACAAACTTGTCTGTTATGTTGACATGCAAACAAAACACATAAAACAAATGATCCACCATCTAACAATTAAATGAAATGTAATTCCACTTGGTGATCAAATTGGATCATTTTATTCACATGCATAATATAATTTTCTCACAAGAAGAAAAAAGCACGCAACATGCATGATTAAAATGCCCCCACTAATTCCACTTGGCGTTCAAGCGAATTGAAGCAATGCAGCTGTAGACTTATTCTAGTCTTATTTAAAGACTTCCATGTTCAAATAAATACTAGCTAAATTTTAAATTTTAAAGGTGTTGTTATACTGCCTTTTGCCTTATGCCATTTTTTTACTCACTTTTTACATTTTTTTATTAATAGTATAATATAACTTTTTATTAGTATTTGTGTCGTATTTTCTGTTTCCTATCAGTTTTGTCCCATATTGTTTGTCAAAATTTATATTTTTTTGTTCCGTACTTTCTGTTTCAGAGTTTTACAATTTAAACTATGACGTAGAGAGGCTCGCGACAAGGTTCGATGAAGAAGCCCAGTGAAGAAAAAGCCATAAATGATTTCTATTAGTCAAGCCCATGAATCCAAGTCACAGCCCACGAGTTCCTTTAGGGCCCGAAAACAGCATTTTATTATTTTCTGGATTTTATTTCTTTCCTAATTTTTGTATTAGGGTTTGTTAAGACTATTTAAATGTTTTACCTGTCATTAAGAGGCAGCTTTTGGATTCGAATAAAATTTTAGAGTGTTCAACTCTTCTTTTCTGGTGGATTCCAGAGTTTCAACAGGTTTATCGCTTGTAAATCTGTTTGTCCGATTTAAGGAATTGCGCTTGCTTTTCCCCCATTAATTCCGACTGCGTCAGGTGGTATTCGAGCCGGGCTTTCTCCTGTTTCTTTTAGCATCTTGAACAGCCATGGGAGAAACAGTGACCAGAGCATATCTCGAAGGAGTTATCGCGGCTTTTACCACGACCCTTACTGCTTTGACCGAACAGATGACAACCTTGACCACACAAGTGAATAACATGCAGAACAATATGAATCAGAAAGGAGATAGGAGAGGGAAGTCGACTAGAGGCAAAAAACTATCCTAGCAGATAGTTCGAGTTCTGAGGAATTCCTCGAGGATGACAAAAGTGACGAGGGTAATCAATATCATAAGCATGATTATCGAGTAAAGGCTGATATTCCCTTGTTCTATGGAACGATGGGAGTGGAAGAGTTCCTAGATTGGCAGATTGATGTTGATAGATTTTTTGAAGTGATGGAAGTTCCTGAAAACAAGCAAGTTAAAATGGTGGCGATCAGGTTGAAGAGTACTGCTGCTGTTTGGTGGGATAAGTTGGTTGTACAGAGGCAAAGACAACGAAAGGGGCCAGTCAAGACTTGGCGGAGGATGAAACAATTAATGTTGGAGCGGTTTCTGCCAGAAGATTATAAGCAGATCATGTACAAGATGTATATCGAGTGGTCCAAGGAAAGAGGACTGTGACGGAATATACAGCGGAGTTCTTGCGCTATTCTGAGCGCAATGATTTGAGAGAGTCGGAAAACCAGAAGGTGGCTCGATACATTAGCGGCTTGAGGAATTCTTTGCAAGAGAAGATGGGTTTGCAAACTGTGTGGACTGTTGCGGAGGCATCCAGTTTGGCTTTGAAGGCCGAACTAATGGAGAAATCCCCTCGAAATTTCTCATCTTTCAAAAGGTACTCACCCCAGGTTAACTTCGATTCCACAGGTGACACCGAAAAGAGTGCAACTCCTAAAGAGTCCAGTTTTGAAAACAAAGGAGGAGTAGCGCGCAGCAGAATAAGGCACCTATTCAGAAGCAGACCAATCCCTATGCCAAACCTAGTGGTGATACTTGCTATCGCTGTCATGGTAAAGGTCACAGGTCTAATGTTTGCCCGACCCGTAGAGTAGCTACAGTTGTAGAAGGGGATGCAGTAGAGTTTGAAGGAGAGAATGATGAATATGCAGATTTTGAGTTTGCAGAGGAGGAATCTACTGAGAGGGTTAAATTTGGGTTGCAGAGGGTACTCTTGACATCCAAAGTTGAGGGGCAGCGCAATAATTTGTTCAAGACATTGTTCAGTCCAGAATAAAATTTGTAACTTGATCGTGGATAATGGGAGCACGGACAATCTGGTATCACAGAAGTTAGTAGACTACTTTAAGTTGCCCACTGAACCTCATGAGAATCCTTACACCCTTGGCTGGGTCAGCAAGGGATCCCGAGTTCAAGTCACATTAACTTGCAGAGTTCCCATCTCCATAGGGAAACACTACCAGGAAGAGGTAATTTGTGATGTTCTTGATATGGATGTTTGTCATATTTTGCTTGGCAGACCTTGGCAGTTTGATAATGACGTTACCTATCGGGGACGGGATAATGTGATGATGTTTACTTGGGGTGCACACAAAATTGCTATGGCTCCTGTTTTGCACTTTGACCAAAATCCAGGGGGAAGAAATCAAGTTTCTTAGTAATGACTTACAATGACAAAGAACTTGATGAAGCTGTAAAATAAACTGATTATTTTTGTCCAGTGGTGGTTAAGGGCTTGTTGAGTGCTGAGAAGGAAGCTAACTCAATCCCTGTAGCAGTGTTGGAAATCCTAGAGGATTTCAAAGAATTGATTGCTGATAAGTTGCCCAATGAATTGCCTCCCATGCGAGATATACAACATCAAATTGACTTGATTCCTGGTTGTAGTCTACCAAACCTGCCTCATTATCGTATGAGTCCTAAGGAGAATGAGATCTTAAGGGAGCAGATTGAAGATTTGCTGAAGAAAGGGTTCATTCGGGAGAGTTTGAGTCCTTGTGCTGTTCCAGTCCTTTTAGTCCCAAAGAAAGGAAATCAGTGGAGGATGTGTGTTGATAGCAGGGCAATCAATAAAATAACTATCAAGTATCGTTTTCCAATTCCTCGACTGGAAGATATGCTTGACGAGTTATCAGGTTCTATGGTGTTTTCGAAGATAGACCTGCGTAGTAGGTACCATCATATCAGAATTAGGCCTGGAGATTGAGTGGAAGACGGCCTTTAAAAGTAAAGATGGATTATATGATTGGTTGGTGATTCCATTTGGATTATCAAATGCCCCTAGCACTTTCATGAGGTTAATGAACCAGGTTCTTCGTCCTTTTACTGGATCTTTCGTAGTGGTTTATTTTGATGATATTTTGATCTATAGTAAGGACAAGAAAGAACGCCTAGAGCATGTGAAACAGNAAGGTGTTGTTATGCTGCCTTTTGCCTTTTGCCTTTTGCCATTTTTTTACTCACTTTTTACATTTTTTTATTAATAGTATTATGATAACTTTTTATCAGTTTTTGTGTCGTATTTTTTGTTTCCTATCAGTTTTGTCCCATATTGTTTGTCAAAATTTATATTATTTTGTTCCGTACTTTCTGTTTCATAGTTTTAAAATTTAAACTATGACGTAGAGAGGCTCGCGACAAGGTTCGATGAAGAAGCCCAACGACGAAAAAGCCAGAAATGATTTCTATTAGTCAAGCCCATGAATCCAAGTCACAGCCCACGAGTTCGTTTAGGGCCCGAAAACAGCATTTTATTATTTTCTGGATTTTATTTCTTTCCTAATTTTCGTATTAGGGTTTGTTAAGACTATTTAAATGTTTTAGCTGTCATTAAGAGGCAGCTTTTGGATTCGAATAAAATTTTAGAGTGTTCAACTCTTCTTTTCTGGTGGATTCCAGAGTTTCAACAGGTTTATCGCTTGTAAATCTGTTTGTCCGATTTAAGGAATTGCACTTGCTTTTCCCCCATTAATTCCGACTGCGTCAGGTGGTATCCGAGCCAGGCTTTCTCCTGTTTCTTTTAGCATCTTGAACAGCCATGGGAGAACCAGTGACCAGAGCAGATCTCGAAGGAGTTACCGCGGCTTTTACCACGGCCCTTACTGCTTTGACCGAACAGATGGCAACCTTGACCACACAAGTGAATAACATACAGAACAATATGAATCAGAAAAGAGATAGGAGAGGGAAGTCGACTAGAGGCAAAAAACTATCCTAGCAGTAGTTCGAGTTCTGAGGAATTCCTCGAGGATGACAAAAGTGACTGGGGTAATCAATATCATAAGCATGATTATCGAGTAAAGGCTGATATTCCCTTGTTCTATGGAACGATGGGAGTGGAAGAGTTCCTAGATTGGCAGAGTGATGTTGATAGATTTTTCGAAGTGATGGAAGTTCCTGAAAACAAGCAAGTTAAAATGGTGGCGATCAGGTTGAAGAGTACTGCTGCTATTTGGTGGGATAAGTTGGTTGTATAGAGGCAAAGACAATGAAAGGGGCCGGTCAAGACTTGGCGGAGGATGAAACAATTAATGTTGGAGCGGTTTCTGCCAGCAGATTATGAGCAGATCCTGTACAAGATGTATATCGAGTGTGTCCAAGGAAAGAGGACTGTGACGGAATATACAGCGGAGTTCTTGCGCTATTCTGAGCGCAATGATTTGAGAGAGTCGGAAAACCAGAAGGTGGCTTGATACATTAGCGGCTTGAGGAATTCTTTGCAAGAGAAGATGGGTTTGCAAAGTGTGTGGACTGTTGCGGAGCCATCCAGTTTGGCTTTGAAGGCCGAACTAATGGAGAAATCCCCTCGAAATTTCTCATCTTTCAAAAGGTACTCACCCCAGGTTAACTTCGATTCCACAGGTGACACCAAAAGAGTGCAGCTCCTAAAGAGTCCAATTCTTGAAAACAAAGGAGGGTCTAGTAGCGCGTAGCAGAATAAGGCACCTATTCAGAAGCAGAACAATCCCTATGTCAAACCTAGTGGTGATACTTTCTATCGCTGTCATGGTAAAGGTCACAGGTCTAATATTTGCCCGACCCGTAGAGTAGCTGCAGTTGTAGAAGGGGATGGAGTAGAGTTTGAAGGAGAGAATGATGAATATGCAGATTTTGAGTTTGCAGAGGAGGAATCTGCTGAGAGGGTTAACTTTGTGTTGCAGAGGGTACTCTTGACATCCAAAGTTGAGGGGCAGCGCAATAATTTGTTCAAGACATTGTTCAGTCCAGAATAAAATTTTTAACTTGATCGTGGATAATGGGAGAACGGACAATCTGGTATCACAGAAGTTAGTAGACTACTTTAAGTTGCCCACTGAACCTCATGAGAAGCCTTACACCCTTGGCTGGGTCAGCAAGGGATCCCGAGTTCAAG
Organism: Artemisia annua; assembly: GCA_014162995.1. NCBI lineage: Eukaryota > Viridiplantae > Streptophyta > Magnoliopsida > Asterales > Asteraceae > Artemisia > Artemisia annua. The sequence continues at coordinate 26,592 of LBNU01038083.1, read as the reverse complement.
TCACATTGACTTGCAGAGTTCCCATCTCCATAGGGAAACACTACCGGGAAGAGGTAATTTGTGATGTTCTTGATATGGATGTTTGTCATATTTTGCTTGGCAGACCTTGGCAGTTTGATAATGACGTTACCTATCGGGGACGGGATAATGTGATGATGTTTACTTGGGGTGCACACAAAATTGCTATGGCTCCTGTTTTGCACTTTGACCAAAATCCAATGGGGGAGAAATCAAGTTTCTTAGTAATGACTTACAATGACAAAGAACTTGATGAAGCCGTAAAAGAAACTGATTATTTTTATCCAGTGGTGGTTAAGGGCTTGTTGAGTGCTGAGAAGGAAGCTAACTCAATCCCTATAGCAGTGTTGGAAATCCTAGAGGATTTCAAAGAATTGATTGCTGATGAGTTGCCCAATGAATTGCCTCCCATGCGAGATATACAACATCTAATTGACTTGATTCCTGGTTGTAGTCTACCAAACCTGCCTCATTATCGTATGAGTCCTAAGGAGAATGAGATCTTAAGGGAGCAGATTGAAGATTTGCTGAAGAAAGGGTTCATTCGGGAGAGTTTGAGTCCTTGTGCTGTTCCAGTCCTTTTAGTCCCAAAGAAAGGAAATCAGTGGAGGATGTGTGTTGATAGCAGGGCAATCAATAAAATAACTATCAAGTATCGTTTTCCAATTCCTCGACTGGAAGATATGCTTGACGAGTTATCAGGTTCTAAGGTGTTTTCGAAGATAGACCTGCGTAGTAGGTACCATCAAATCAGAATTAGGCCTGGAGATGAGTGGAAGACGGCCTTTAAAAGTAAAGATGGATTGTATGAATGGTTGGTGATGCCATTCGGATTATCAAACGCCCCTAGCACTTTCATGAGGTTAATGAATTAGGTTCTTCGTCCTTTTACTGGATCTTTCGTAGTGGTTTATTTTGATGATATTTTGATCTATAGTAAGGACAAGAAAGAACACCTAGAGCATGTGAAACATGTGTTGCAAGTTCTGCAGGAGAACCAATTGTACATTAATTTGAAAAAGTGTACATTCTGTACCAACAAATTGCTTTTCTTAGGCTTTATTGTCAGCGAAGAAGGGATTCATGTGGATGAAGAGAAGGTGCGCGCAATTCGAGATTGGCCCACACCAACATCAGTAACCAAAGTTCATAGCTTTCATGGCCTGGCCACTTTTTACAGGAGATTTATCAAGGAATTCAGTACCATTACTGCACTTATAACTGAATGTTTGAAAAAAGGCAAATTTAGGTGGGGAGTTGAGCAAGAACGGAGTTTTGCAATGATCAAAGAGAAACTATGTCGTGCGCCGGTTTTAGCCCTTCCTGATTTTGATAAAGTGTTCTAAGTGGAGTGTGATGCGAGCGGGGTAGGCATTGGAGCTGTTCTGTCACAGGAGAAGAGACCCGTGGCTTATTTAGTGAGAAGTTGAGTGATGCTCGACAAAAATGGAGTACTTACGATCAAGAGTTTTATGCGGTATTTCGAGCTCTACGACAGTGGGAGCATTATCTTGTTCAAAGGGAGTTCATTCTTTTCATTGACCATCAAACTTTAAAGTTTCTTCACAGTCAAAAAGTGATAAATAAGATGCATGCTCGATGGGTAAGTTTTCTGCAGAAATTCCCATTTATTATACAACATAAATCTGGAACTTCGAACAAAGTGGCTGATGCACTGAGTAGGAGGGCTTCATAACTCATTACTTTAGCTCAGGAGATTGTGGGTTTTGAGTGCCTGAAGGAGTTGTACGAGGAAAATGCTGAATTCAAGGAATTATGGGCTAAATGTAGTAAAGGACAGCCTAGTGCAGACTTCCATATTCGGGATGGTTATCTTTTCAAAGGAGATCAGTTGTACATTCCTTAATCGTCCTTGAGAGAGAAGTTGATTCGAGATCTCCATAGTGGTGGACTTGGGGTCATTTGGGTAGAGATAAGATAGTTGCAGGTCTAGAAGAGAGGTATTATTGGCCTCACTTGAGGAGAGATGCTGGTGTGATAGTTCGGAGATGCCATGCATGTCAAGTGTCAAAAGGTCAGTGCCAAAACACTGGTCTTTATATGCCGTTGCCTATTCCTGATGACATTTGGCAAGATTTGGCAATGGATTTCGTGTTGGGACTACCTCGTACTCAGCGAGGTGTGGATTCTATTTTGTGGTAGTTGATCATTTCTCCAAAATGTCACACTTCATTGCTTGTAAGAAAACAGCCGATGCATCAAATGTAGCAAAGTTGTTCTTTAGGGAGGTGGTGCGACTTCATGGAGTTCCTACCTCTATCACTTCTGATAGGGACACCAAGTTCCTTAGCTATTTCTGGATTACTCTTTGGAGGATGTTTGGGACAACGCTTAACAGGAGTTCTACAGCTCATCCACAAACAGATGGGCAGACTGAGGTGACTAACAAGACGTTGGAAAATATGATTCGTAGTGTTTGTGGAGATAAACCGAAGCAATGGGATTTGGCGTTACCTAAAGTTGAATTTACATATAACAGTGCAGTACATTCGGCTACAGGGAAGTCAACTTTCTCTTTGGTTTACACTTCTGTTCCTAGGCATGTGGTTGATCTGCTTAAACTTCCTAAATCACCTAGAGTCAGTACAACTGCTGGAAAAATGGCTGAGGATATAGTAGCTGTTAAAGTAGTTGTCAAGGCTAAGTTACAAGCCATCAGACAGAAAAATAAGGTTGCTGCTGACAAGCATAGGAGAGCCAAGGTTTTCAGGGTGGGAGATGACATTATGGTGTTCTTGCGTAAGGAGAGGTTTCCAGTTGGTACTTACAATAAGCTGAAGCCCAGAAAGTATGGTCCGTTCAAGGTGACTAGGAAGATCAATGACAATGCTTATGTCGTGGCTCTTCCTGATGACATGAACATATCCAATACTTTCAATGTTGCTGACATTTATGAGTACCACGCAGATGAGGCTCTTTATNTTGCCCATGTTGCTCAAGAACAGGAGAAAAGAGACTCCAAGGCTAAAGGGAAACGTCCCATGTGATAGGTGTTTAGGGTTATGTGAATGTTTTATTTTGTGTTTTGAAAGCCTTTTGTAATATTCTTTTGCTTGTAATGATCATCCTTTTAATGAATTATCACTGTTCTTCTTTAACTTCAGTGCAATCTTTGAATGTCCATTAGCTCAAAAGAACATCATTAACACTTAAACTGTTGATGCGCGTGGATTGCAACACGCACTACGTTTTACCTCTCGAGGGATCTCAAGAAGCTTGCAATCCCCACCAGGCAGTGTACCTGACCGATGTAGTATAGTGAAGTGGCAAGTACCGGGGGATTGATCGTTCTCTCACAGGGAATAGTGTTCGTTAGGCTAAAAGCTACTCTAATCTAGGTCTAAGGGTGGAGGAAGATTCTTTTTGTATTTTTATGTTTTATGAAAGCAGTAAATCTCTGGTTTTGGAGGATAGGGCGGAATTAGTTGCTAATCAACTAACCCAAATTATCTACTTCTAAGCTACTTATATTTTTGTATTTTTTTGGTTTAGAGAAAATCAGTGGTGGAGAATAGTGTTTACTTAGATTTCATTACTCCCTAACTATCTTTTACCATGTGATTAGTATGTTGAGTTTGCTTGGATGACAGGTGTATTCCTAACAAGTCGTAGGGAGTGCGTTCAATTCCCTAACTCTATAAGTTCCTACCTCACTCTATGACGATACGTCAAGCATCCTATCATGAGCTCACCGATAGCAACCTATGCATGAAATACTACCTTAAAACGAATAACGCACATATGATTCACGTTTCTAAAGACGTTCAANTGATGCACTGAGTAGGAGGGCTTCATTACTCATTACTTTAGCTCAGGAGATTGTGGGTTTTGAGTGCCTGAAGGAGTTGTACGAGGAAGATGTTGAATTCAAGGAATTATGGGCTAAATGTAGTAAAGGGCAGCCTAGTGCAGACTTCCATATTCGGGATGTTTATCTTTTCAAAGGAGATCAGTTGTGCATTCCTTAATCGTCCTTGAGAGAGAAGTTGATTCGAGATCTCCATAGTGGTGGACTTGGGGGTCATTTGGGTAGAGATAAGACAGTTGCAGGTCTAGAAGAGAGGTATTAATGGCCTCACTTGTGGAGAGATGCTGGTGTGATAGTTCGGAGATGCCATGCATGTCAAGTGTCAAAAGGTCAGTCCCAAAACACTGGTCTTTTTATGCCGTTGCCTATTCCTGATGACATTTGGCAAGATTTGGCAATGGATTTCGTGTTGGGACTACCTCGTACTCAGCGAGGCGTGGATTCTGTTTTTGTGGTAGTTGACCGTTTCTTCAAAATGTCACACTTCATTGCTTGTAAGAAAACAGCCGATGCATCAAATGTAGCAAAGTTGTTCTTTAGGGAGGTGGTGCGACATCAGGGAGTTCCTACCTCTATCACTTCTGATATGGACACCAAGTTCCTTAGCCATTTCTGGATTACTCTTTGGAGGATGTTTGGGACAACGCTTAACAGGAGTTCTACAGCTCACCCACAAACAGATGGGCAGACTGAGGTGACTAACAGGACGTTGGGAAATATGATTTGTAGTGTTTGTGGAGATAAACCGAAGCAATGGGATTTGGCGTTACCTCAAGTTGAATTTGCATATAACAGTACATTACATTCGGCTACAGGGAAGTCACCTTTCTCTTTGGTTTACACTTCTGTTCCTAGGCATGTGGTTGATCTGCTTAAACTTCCTAAATCACCTAGAGTCAGTACAGCTGCTGGAAAAATGGCTGAGGATATAGTAGCTGTTAAAGAAGCTGTCAAGGCTAAGTTACAAGCCACCGGACAGAAAAATAAGGTTGCTGCTGACAAGCATAGGAGAGCCAAGGTTCTCAGGGTGGGAGATGACGTTATGGTGTTCTTGCGTGAGGAGAGGTTTCGAGTTGGTACTTACAATAAGCTGAAGCCCCGAAAGTATGGTCCGTTCAAGTTGACTAGGAAGATCAATGACAATGCTTATGTCGTGGCTCTTCAGGATGACATGAACATATCCAATACTTTCAATGTTGCTGACATTTATGAGTACCACGCAGATGAGGCTCTTTATGAAGATAAGAACTCGGGGTCGATTTCTTTAGAGGTGGAGGAGAATGACGTAGAGAGGCTCGCGACAAGGTTCGATGAAGAAGCCTAGCGACGAAAAAGCCAGAAATGTTTTCTATTAGTCAAGCCCATGAATCCAAGTCACAGCCCACGAGTTCGTTTAGGGCCCGAAAACAACATTTTATTATTTTCTGGATTTTATTTCTTTCCTAATTTTCGTATTAGGGTTTGTTAAGACTATTTAAATGTTTTAGCTGTCATTAAGAGGCAGCTTTTGGATTCGAATAAAATTTTGGATTCCAGAGTTTCAACAGGTTTATCGCTTGTAAATCTGTTTGTCCAATTTAAGGAATTGCGCTTGCTTTTCCCCCATTAATTCCGACTGCGTCAAACTATATAAAAATAAAAAAGAACTTAAAAGGGTAATTATAATCACTTTAAAGAGGTATGGACATCCTAACCCAAAATTTAATCATTTTGGCTTTCAATTAAGAGATTTGCTAGTAAAATCCTACGTTTCGAAATAAAGAATTTCGACCATGCGTTCTAATTTGTATGTAATCGATTATTTTGCTATGAAACTGTATGGGATAAATAGCTCTTTACGAACACTCAAAACTAATTATATTCTAGTTATAAATGCGACAAACAGATAATCATCTTGTAACCTAAAAAAGACGTAGATTTACCAAACATGGAGTACAACGTAAATTGATGACAAATAACAATAACAATGAACGTATATAAACCCACAATGAAAAGTCAAAAGAACAAGTTAGATCCATCAACATGATACAAAACTGAATTGTTTTAACGAATTTATTATGATGTAATTCTATTACGTACCTTCAATCTTAAACTTCTATGGGTAGTACATGTTATCTTCCATCCGTACAACCTGGTAAGAAACTGAATTATTCTGCTGAAGAACTATAAATAAAAAGATATGTTTGCTAAGGCTGGTCTTGAGTTTTCGAATGCTCTGGACCAAACGATCAAAAATACCCCATATCAAATGTTGTAAACAAACAATTGATAACATCAAAATGTATAGACTTTTTAGTATCATTATATTCTGCGTTTATTGCCTATTTTATATTGTTTTATACGAATTTGGCATTTAAGTCCTTCATATTTGCAGATTTGGTCATAAAAAGGCATTGGAATGGAAATACAAGGAGAATGACCTTAAATTGGTGAAATTCGTGGAAATACGCATTCAATGGCATTTACGGTGTAGATTGGACGAGGTCTCTACGCCGTAGACATTATTAAATGATATTTCAAAGAAGTTTAGATGCAAGATGCAAGATCTTTACTGCATAGAAAGGACTAGTCTCTACGCGGTAAAGATGAAAACCGGTTGGAGCATTTTCTATCAGAGAGGTCTACGGCGTAAAGGCTCACTTAAGCCTACGCCTTGGATAATAGAAAGACGTGAAGAATTATTAAGACGAGAAACAAAGACGCTACTCTGTTTTGATCATAACTTCTTCGTACGTGTCCCAAGTTCTCCACTCTAAAATTCTCATAAAATAAAAGAAAAATGTTCTATATATATAGATTTTGCGGGCTGACGGCGTCAACCCAATAGGTGACGTCGTCAGCACGGCGATTAGGGTTTTCAGACGGCCTTCCTTGACGTGGTCATAATTGCTGGTTCCAGATCTGACGGCCTTGGTTGACGGCGTCACCAATTTGCACTACGAACTCTCTGGCCCGTCACGAGTATTTTTCCAATTCTGGACTTCACTTGTTCCTGACGGCGTCACCTTCTGTAATCTTCAAGGTCTTTTGAGTTTTTGTTGTTTTCCGCACTTTTTCACTCCGAAAACGCCCGAAAATGCTTCTTTTGTGATTTTCCCTTCAAAAGTACCTAAAATGAGAAAAGAAACGACTTTGGGTGAAATCCAAACCAAAAACATACGAATTAGGACTCAAACCGACCCCTAAAAACGTAACATTTTTCGTCCCATCAGCCCGCGAGTTCGATTAGGGCCCGAAAACAGCATTTTATTATTTTCTGGATTTTATTTCTTTCCTAATTTTCGTATTAGGGTTTGTTAAGACTATTTAAATGTTTTAGCTGTCATTAAGAGGCAACTTTTGGATTCGAATAAAATTTTAGAGTATTCAACTCTTCTTTTCTGGTGGATTCCAGAATTTCAGCAGGTTTATCCGATTTAAGGAATTGCGCTTGCTTTTCCCCCGTTAATTCCGACTGCGTCAAACTATATAAAAATAAAAAAGAACTTAAAAGGGTAATTATAATCACTTTAAAGAGGTATGGACATCCTAACCCAAAATTTAATCATTTTGGCTTTCAATTAAGAGATTTGCTAGTAAAACCCTACGTTTCGAAATAAAGAATTTCGACCATGCGTTCTAATTTGTATGTAATCGATTATTTTGCTATGAAACTGTATGGGATAAATAGCTCTTTACGAACACTCAAAACTAATTATATTCCAGTTATAAATGCGACAAACAGATAATCATCTTGTAACCTAAAAAATACGTAGATCTACCAAACATGGAGTACAACGTACATTGATGACAAATAACAATAACAATGAACGTATATAAACCCACAATGAAAAGTCAAAAGAACAAGTTAGATCCATCAACATGATAAAAAAACTGAATTGTTTTAACGAATTTATTATGATGTAATTCTATTACGTACCTTCAATATTAAACTTCTATGGGTAGTACATGTTATCTTCCATCCGTACAACCTGGTAAGAAACTGAATTATTCTCCTGAAGAACTATAAATAAAAAGATATGTTTGCTAAGGCTGGTCTTGAGTTTTCGAATGCTCTGGACCAAACGATCAAAAGTACCCCCTATCAAATGTTGTAAACAAACAATTGATAACATCAAAATGTATAGACTTTTTAGTATCATTATTCTGCGTTTATGGCCTATTTTATATTGTTTTATACGAATTTGGCATTTAAGTCCTTCATATTTGCTGATTTGGTCATAAAAAGGCATTGGAATGGAAATACAAGGAGAATGACCTTAAATTGGTGAAATTCGTGGAAATACGCATTCAGTGGCATTTACGGTGTAGATTGGACGAGGTCTCTACGCCGTAGACATTATTAAATGATATTTCAAAGAAGTTTAGATGCAAGATGCAAGATCTTTACTGCATAGAAGGGACTAGTCTCTACGCCGTAAAGATGAAAACCGGTTGGAGCATTTTCTATCAGAGAGGTCTACGGCGTAAAGGCTCACTTAAGCCTACGCCTTGGACGATAGAAAGACGTGAAGAATTATTAAGACGAGAAACAAAGACGCTACACTGTTTTGATCATAACTTCTTCGTACCAGCTTCGTTTTAGTTGATTTAAAAGGCCACGAAAAGCAAAAAGAGAGAGCTACATATTTAAAATATAAAGTGAACAAAAATCTGAAGTTAACTAATACTTATTCTTGCTAAAAAGAGCAGCAATTTGAATTCCACTTAATGGGCATGATATATTAAATAATTAAATAGTGTTAGAGGCCCACTATCTTGGCCTGTTGGATTGTACGAGCAGCAAGGAAATTTGGATGGCTTTATCAAGGGCGGCAAGAAATAATAAAATTAATCCCCATTATTTATTTTGGACGAGTGGGAGATATCCTACATTTTTATCCCATCATACTCGACCGAACAGAAACACAAAAAGAGAGGACTGCGAGCATATATGGCATAGGCAACCCCTTTGGGGTTGCCATGACATTCGACTAGAAGGGCACCGAGAGCAAGATTTAGTACTTTATTGTGTACGACACTATTAGGATTAGAGTTTGATTTAATCTTTGTTGTACCATATTAATTTGTTGTTGCATTTGCTTAATTGATGTTCTTATGTTTATATGATTTAATCTTAGAGTTTAAGTTGCAATCTTGGTGGATAGTTTACAGACTGTCTTTAAGGATATGCAAGGTGGGCGACCGCTCAGGACCCCAAAATTTTTGAAGGTCCCAAAATTTGTCCCGTTAATAATTATATGCATGTGTACATTTGTTTTTCACGAAGAAAAAGTATTTAAATGAAAAAATATCTTAATAAGTAATATGTTAGAACGTTTAGATAACTAATTGCATTATATTTTATAAAAGGTGACACTTTATATATAACATTCTTTCTCGAAAGGCCTCATTATGTGATTTCGTTCAGGGCCCTCAAAAGTTTCATAAATTTATGAGACGGCCTTGATAGTTTATGTTGTGCACCCTAGATCCTTATATTTCGCTATTAGTTGCGAATCTTAGGTTGAGATTGTGCTATGAGTAGGACACAAGCTGAAACTAGTGTGTTTGATTGACTAATGGATGATCATTCCCTTTAAGTTGTTAGCTCACGTCCGTTGACTAACCCTTAGTCGGAGTAACTATTTTAGAAGTGTAAGCTAGTACTAGTGAATTGGCAGCTCGCTGTTATTGGGTGTTAGTGGGAAACACAAAGGCGTATCTCATAAATTAGTTGGCGGACTTAGTGACTGTGATCCGAATAAGCTAATCTCTAGGATCTTAGGTTTAGATATTTGGAGATCATAGGTTTAGATTACAATGACCGTAATTGGATCTATTCGACATTAGAGCCTCTATTAATATCGTGGTTAGACATTGCACATAGGATTATGACTATTAGACATAGGAAATTAACTAGGTAAATGTGGTTATCTCTCTTGATTGATTGCCATTGTATCACCATTTTAGTAAATTAGGATAAATGAATATGATCACATGGATCTAAAGCACAAATTTGGCTTTATATTGTCTTCTTAGGTAGATTACCATTTCAATTAGGCAATTACACTACTACACGATAGGGTACACTGCTCTTAAGTGTGTAGAAATAGTCTAGGTAGTATAGGTCTTTATACATTTAAAACCTAACTAGTTCATTTAGAACACATCAAGTTTTTTGCACCGTTTTCGGAGAAAGGTTTTCGCATATTTGGTTGTTTAATTGAATACGTGTTTGTGTGTTTTTGTTTCGCATCATGTTTTGTTTCGCATTGCGCTTATGTGCTTGTGTTTGCTTGATTTTATATTTTTTATTTTTGTGTGTTTGTTGTGTGCTTGTTTATGTTTCGTACGTGCTTGTTTGTTTTGTGTGTTTTCTTTTTATTAAAACCAAAAAAGTCGTCCACAGAACTTCTTACGGTGTAGCTTAGTCGTTCTCTTTACAACGTAGACGGGACACAGAAATATAAATATATTTTTTTTTTAAATCTAAAAAAAAAAAACATAAAAAAGAAATCATAAAAAAAAAGGTTTGAAGTTGGGGGTTGAGTCGAACTTAACGACTGATTAAATATATGGAGCAACCAAGACCCAAGGTAGTATTTGGTGATAACTCATACTATATTACTAAAGGTTATGGTTCAATAAATTGTGGTGGTATAGTTTTCTCTAGAATAGCTTAGGCAAATGGCCTGAAGTACAATTTAATTAGTGTCAGTTGTGATGCTAAGTATATAGTTCAGTTCGATGATAAGAAATGTACAATTTTTAATGAAAACAAAGAAGTTGTGTTAATAGCACCTAGGAGAGATGATGTATATGTACTTGACATGTCCTCACACTCTCCAAATGGGGTTTGTTCTTTGCTAAGGCCTCTGAAACAGTTAATTGGCCTTGGCATAAAAGGCTATCACACTTGAATTTCAAAAACATAAACAACCTTGCTAAACAAAATAAAGTCCTTGGCTTACCTTCACTTGTGTTTTCAAAGGATAAACCATGCCTAACATGTGAAAAAGGCAAGCATCATAGGGCTGTTTTCAAAACAAAACAAAACTTTTCCATTAACAAATGTCTTTACTTTCTTCACATGGATCTTTTTGGACTAGTCAATCCAATATCTATCCATTATGAAAATTACACCTTTGTTATTGTAGCGATGAATACTAGATACACTTTCGTATATTTTCTCACATAGAAAAGTCAGGTAGATGAGACCATAATATCCTTTATCAGGAAGATTGAAAACCAAAATGACATCAAAGTCAAACAAATCAGAATTGATAATGGGACTGAGTTAAAAAAAACCAAGAACCTGAGTGTTTTTGTGATGAGAAAGGAATTTCTCAGAACGTCTCTTCTTCTTACACTCCTGAACAAAATGGTGTGGCTGAAAGGAAGAATAGAACATTCGTTGAGGCTGCCAAAATAATGCTGAATGGTTCAGTTCTCTCAAAACCCTTTTGGACTGAAGTAGTGAGCACATCTTGCTATACTCAAACCAGATCAATCATTGTCAAAAGGCATGATAAAACCCCTTATGAGGTATTCAGAGGAAGAATTCCTTATACCAGCTACTTTCATGTGTTTGGATGTCATTTGTTTATTCATAATCACAAGTATCATCTAGGAAAATTTGATGAAAAAATTGATGATGGATACTTCCTTGGTTACTCTCTTGTCTCAAGAGCCTTTAGATTCTTAACACTAGGAGACAACAATCAGAGAAAACATTTCATGTTACTTTTGATGAGAGTACGGAGGCCATCAGGTTCTCAAATACCTTAGTAAAAAAATTGAGATAAATGATTCATCAAGATATCCTCTTGATGAATATCCTCAAGAGAATGATCCCTCTAGATAGTATCAAGTTGATGTTGATATTTCTTACTACATCATACCTTACAACCTCCCTCAACCAACCATCACTGAATTCATTGATGCTCAACAAGTCGCTGATGTCACTACCAAACCTGAACAGGGTGACCAGGGAACTTAAAATCTCAATGTTCAAATTGAACAAACTGAGATTCCCAACACTGATGAAAATTTAAGGGAGATATCTGAACCTTTAGTATCAAATATTGAAGTCTCAGTCCCTATGACTACTCAGTATCAAACCACTCACCAAGTCACTTCAAGTTCAGTCTCATATCCTACATGTTGACGTATGGTATGTAAATCAATTTAGAGATGGGATGGGAATGATTTTGTTGTTTGGTTTTCAGTGTTGAACGGTAAGGACCCGACGAGGTTGATAGAGATCAAGAAGCTCGGGTTATACTTAAACAAGAAACATACTACACTGTTGTATGGCAAATTTGTCCAAATGTGTGAAAACTTGTGTAATGTCTTGTGTTGCTCTCCTTTTATAGAGAGGCTTATTGGGTTTAGAGATAAACCCTTTGGGAGTGACCAACGGCTGTCAGGGTACCAAATGTTGATCATCCAAGAGTAGACAAAGAGGTCAGATGTATGCATCCTTGGGCTCATGCAAGAGAGTGCTCTGTTCACATGTGTATTCCCGACTGTGCTATGTCAGACTCCTATGTCTTAACTATTAGCGATAGTTGTAATAGTTGTCTCCTTGTGCACGTATTATGCTACCTGAAAGAAGTTACCAGGCCTAGTTTGGCCTGGGCTTATGTTGTTCTAGTCAGTGTTGCCTTTGCAAACTATATTGGGCTTGATCCAAGCGTGTGATTATTGGGCTTTGGGCCACTAATAATGATACGCTATCAAGTCCTCCCAGTCTAATATTATGTCATGAACAAGTGAGATGATGCTAGAATTTTGAAGTAACCGAGCCCCCCTCCCTCAGTCCTGTGCCAAGAAACTGGGGTCCGTATGTCAAGGCTGAGTTTTCCAGGCTGACTTATGAGTTACTTTGTGACGATGATCTAGACCCTAGGCTGCGTTCCCCAAGTGACGTGTGGGGTGTTTAGAGTAAGGCCTGCATTTAATTCTTGCGTGGGAAATGTAAAAAAAGATCCCTTTTGAAATGATTTCAGATCTCTTTCTCTGATATTTTGGCGGGCCAGACCTGTCGATTCGACTGTGCCTGACGTCATCCTCAGACCTGGAGCACACGAGTCCTGTAAGATCTTGAGTAGTACGCACCTGAATTGGCTTGTTGGCTCAATAGGCTGTTGCTAGTTGTTTTACACTACCTGTTATTTTTCCACTCCTATAAATAGGGCGTGAGGGATGAGGAGTTACACTTTTTTAAACTTCCCATTTTCAAGAAACTGCTCAACATTCTTTGAAACCGCCAGAGATCCTTGTTCCTTAAAGTTGTGTTCTTACTCAAATTTTTTTCCAGAAGAAGATGGCGACACGAGGTTGGTTTGTTTTCTTATTCATGCCTTCTTCCCTATAAGAAAGTCATTTGTTGTGTCGTCTTTCTTCTTTCGTCATGTCTTCCAAACGAAATGAAAGTATTGTTGCCCATAATCCTTCTAGGGTAAAGACCCTAAAGTATAACAATTTTTTGAAAAACCATAAGTGGATTGAGGCATATTTGCCCCGTGTGCCGCAACAGATGAAATGGCTGATCGACCCCCTTCTCGAAACGTTACTGCCTTCTACTTGGAGTATGCCACGCATGCTAATGTTAGGTTCCCCCTACACCAATTTGTTCTTGAAGCATACTGTTGCTTTAATATTACTTTCTCTCAAATTCATCCTCTTGGGTATCAAAGGTTGCATGCCTTTATTATGGCTTATGTTGGGTTGAATTTGCCTCTGTTGATATAAATAATGCCTAAAAACGTTATTAACATGTATCGATATCTCTATGTTTTGATAATCACAAAACGTAAACTCATTGAACTATAAATTATGACGTAAACAAGTATTTGGTCGTAAATATTCACTTTAACATCCAAATCACTTAAGATATAAATAAACAAAGTGTCTAATGCATTCTATGATCAAAGGAACATTTTCTTTATCACTAGATTTTTTTATAAAATCTCATAAACATTTTATATCTTTTAGAAAATCATTTTTGGTATTAAAAAAATATACTAAATTCATTATAAATATACGAATTCAAATTTTCAACCAAAAATGGCAAAAATGTTCCAGAAAAACCTTCCCCACAAAAAGACAAAGCTAGGCAACGTTTAGAATGGGCGGCCCCTTTAATTTACTAGGCGGCCCTTTATTTATTAAGGGGACCGGCCCCTTAATTAAGGGGACCTGCCACGCTCCTGAGGTCCCCAGCTTTGCTTATAAATACTGGTTCATTCTTGTATTTTTTCCTCACCTTTGCACTCCAAACTTTCTGATCTAAATCTCCTCTCTATTCTTTCACACTCCTTTGATCATATAATCATAAGCTTTTGTTTCCAAGTGATCCATGCTTCAACCTTTCAAGTGCAAGAGAAGAATACTTTTATCCTTCAAGACAAGAAGTATTACAACTTAGTGTGATCTCTACAACTAAGTTATTTGTGCATCATCATTTGTAAATTATTCATTCATTTGTGTATAAGTTGTGAATATTAGTTAGATAGGTGTAAACATAAGGAATTAGGTTAGTAAGGTGTGTAGGTAGAGAAGTTGTGAAGAGATTGTGGTGTGTAATTAGTATAGTTGTGAAGAAGAATAGGTGTGATTAATTAGTGCTTAGGTGTGAAGAAGTTGTGAAGAAGGTGTGAAGAAGTTGTGGTGTGATAAGTGGTGTGTAAGGTTTTCTCCGCCATAAGAGAGCTTGTTGACATAGTGAAGAAAACTCTCAAATTAGGTGCTCGGGGAGTGAAGTAGGGCAAAGAGGTGCTTCGTAGCCGAACCACTATAAATCTCTTGTCTCGCGGTTAGATCTTTCGATCTCTTACTTATTGTCTTACTTGCTTTGTTACTTATTACATATACATATAGATATATACTTGTTCATATTGTGCAAGAATAGATTTCACATAAACTTGAATCAACATTTTTGAAACAAAGTTTTTTTTTATAAAATTAAAAAGACGTAAAACTATTCAACCCCCCTTCTAGTTTTCCACAATTGGTATCAAGAGTCACGTCAAACAATATTTTTAAAATATATTGTATTTTGAAACTTGAATCTATCTATGGAATCGGAAAAATTTAGAAGGACAATCTATGCAAAGACCACCACTATTTGAAAGTGATGGTTTTTTTATTGGAAAAATAAATTCGAAACTTAGAAGGACAATCTTGATCTTTGGCATGTTATTACCTTTGGTGATTTTCCTCCAACTAAAATGGATGAAATTGTACCTTTTGAAAAACAAAATGATGATTTGAAAAAGAAACTACCAAAAAATAATGAAGCTAAAATGGTAATTTATAATGCGTTATCGCGCAAAGAATATGAAAGAATTTTTATGTGTAAAACCGCAAAAGAAATTTGGGATTCACTACTGATCACTCACCAAGGTAATAGTCAAGTCAAAAACAACAAAATAGATCTTCTTGTTCAACAATATGAACAATTTACGATTCTGGAAGAGGAATCAATAGATAATGCTTTCTCTAAATTTAACACTATTATCACAAGTTTAAAAGCCCTTGATGAGACTTTTTCTAGTAAGAATTGTGTTAGGAAATTTCTTAGGGCATTGCATCCAAAATGGCGAGCAAAGGTCACGGCAATTGAAGAATCGAAGAATTGATGACGTTATCGCTCGATGAACTTATTGGCAATTTGAAGGTCCACGAAGAAATTATAAAGTGAGATTCGGAAACGGTCAAAGGCAAGAAAGAGCAAATCAAATCTCTTGCGCTAAAAGCCAAAAAGGAACTTAGTGACGATAATGATTCAAGTGACGATAGTGAAGACGAAGAATATGCAATGGCCGTAAGAGAATTCAAGAAATTCTTCAAGAGACGAGGAAGATTCACAAGACAACCACGTGACGAAAGAAGGTCATTTCAAAGAAATAGAAGCGATAACTACGGGAAAAGAAAGTGCTTTAGATGTGGAAGTCCAAATCATCTCATTGGAGAATGTCAAAAGCCACCGGGTTATGATTATCAAGGCGCCTTCGTGAGTGGAACATGGAGTGATAGTGACAAAGAAGAAGTGGAAAAGGCAAACGACGAAAAATGCCTTGTAGCTCAAGCGACCGATGAAATATGCTTAGGAATAAACTTAGAGCCCGACGAATGGATCAAAGATAGTGGATGCTCAAAGCACATGATGGGGAACCGCAAGCTATTCTCTTCATACAAGGCATATAACGGAGGTAATGTCATTTTCGGTAGTGACTTGCGTGGAAAAATCATTGGCAAAGGTATGATTTCTCAAGACTCCCTAACTATTGATAATTTTGAGCATGTAGATAATTTAACATATAAGTTACTTAGTGTAGGCCAAATATGCGATAACAAGTGTAGGGTTACATTTACCGAAAAAGATAGNTACAAGGCATATAACGGAGGTAATGTCATTTTCGGTAGTGACTTGCGTGGAAAAATCATTGGCAAAGGTATGATTTCTCAAGACTCCCTAACTATTGATAATTTTGAGCATGTAGATAATTTAACATATAAGTTACTTAGTGTAGGCCAAATATGCGATAACAAGTGTAGGGTTACATTTACCGAAAAAGATAGTGAAATAGTTAGGATGGAAAAGTTATAGGTAGAGGAATTAGGAAAGGAGGAGTATATGTTATGAAACTAGGAAATAAACCGGAAGATAAGATATGCCTAGCAACCTTAGACGAGAACTCTACTTTGTGGCCTAGGAGATTAGGACACGCAAACATGCAACAAATACAATCTTTAGCCTCTAAGGAATTAGTTAGAAATTTGCCCAACCTAAGATATGATAAACACTTTTGTGATGCTTGTAAGATTGGAAAACAAGCTCATGCAAGCCACAAAGCTAAGAATATAGTATCCACTACTAGCTGCCTAGAATTATTACATATGGATCTATTTGGTCCATCCGCTGTGCGGAGCTATGGAGGAAACCGTTATACCTTAGTAATAGTAGACGACTATTCACGATACACGTGGACTAGGTTTCTAAGTGATAAAACCCAAGCCTTTGAAAAATTTGAAATATTTAGTAAAATGAATCAAAATAAATTAGGATGTTCCATAGCATCTATTAGGACGGACCACTGTAGGGAATTTGATAACGAAGTATAATTCGGAAAATATTGTGATTTAAATGGAATATCTCATAATTTCTCCGCTCCTCGTACTCCCCAATCAAATGGCATAGTAGAAAGAAAGAATAGGTCACTTCAAGAAATGAGTAGAACAATGCTAAATGAACAATCCATCCACAAAAATTTTGGAGTCACGCCGTAGATACATCAACATATATAATTAATAGAGTATCAATTAGGTGAATTTTAGGAAAAACTCCTTATGAGTTGCTAAGAGGTAGAAAACCTAACTTAAACTACTTTAGGGTATTCGGAAGTAAATGTTATATTCTAAATACTATGGATTACCTTACTAAGTTTGACCCTAAATCATACAAAGGAATATTTCTAGGTTACTCGCAAAATAGTAAAGCATATATAATACTTAACAAACACACCATGAAAGTAGAAGAATCATTGAATGTAACATTTGATGAAACACCAGCACCTCCTAAATCATTACCTTTAGAAGATGATGACCTAATTGAAGAAGAAGTCACTGAGGTTAGTAAAACAAAACCCTTAGGAAATGATAATGAAAATATAGACCTAGAAGATAACGAAGTAGTCAATATTAAGGAATCTAAATCACACCCATTAGATAACATAATAGGAAGCCTTAATCAAAGAACCCTTAGATCACAAGCCCAAGATAAAAATAATTTCTTTTGTTTCCTCTCTGCAATAGAACCTAAGAACATTAATGAAACCTTAAAAGATGAAAGTTGGGTTATGGCCATGCAGGAAGAACTAAACCAATTTAAGATGAATGATGTTCGGGAACTAGTCCCAAATCCAATGAACATGACCATCATAGGAACTAAGTGGGTATATAGGAATAAGTTAGATGAAAATGGAATAGTAACTAGGAACAAAGCTAGGTTAGTCTCCCAAGGTTATAATCAACAAGAATGAATTGATTATGACGAAACTTATGCCCCCGTAGCTAGAATAGAATCTATAAGAATACTCCTTGCCTATGCATGCGCCCTAGACTTTAAGTTATTTCAAATGGACGTGAAAAGTGCATTCCTCAACGGCTTTATCAATGAGGAGGTTTATGTGGCACAACCTCCGGGATTCATTGACTTCACAAAACCTGATTATGTTTATAAACTCAAGAAGGCTTTATACGGACTCAAACAAGCCCCCAAGGCTTGGTATGATCGATTAAAAGCATTTCTTATTAAACATGATTATTCCATGGGAATGGTAGATAACACTCTTTTCACTAAAAAGAAAAACCCAAATCTCATCATTGTTCAAATATATGTCGATGACATTATATTTGGATCGACTTGTCAAGAAATGTGTGATGAATTTGCCAAAATCATGCATGATGAGTTTGAGATGAGTATGATGGGTGAACTAAACTTCTTCTTAGGATTACAAATAAAACAATTAAAAGATGGAATATTTTTTAACCAATCTAAGTACATTAAGGAAATGCTTAAGAAATTTGGACTAGAAGACTCAAAACCTATGAAAAAACCTATGTCTACGGAAGTGAAACTCATAAGAGATGAAGAAGGTGAGTCCGTAGATAATACTAAGTATAGAGGAATGATAGGTAGTTTACTATACTTAACGGCAAGTAGACCCGATATCATGTTTAGTGTCTGCCTTTGTGCCCGCTTTCAAGAGGATCCCAAAACCTCTCACCTAGAAGCTGTTAAGCGTATCTTCCGATACATTAAAGGCACTATACACTTAGGATTATGGTATCCTAAGGGATCCGGCATAGAAACCGTTGTCTATGCGGATTCGGATCATGCGAGAAACTACGTAGATAGAAAAAGCACTAGCGATATTTGCACGTTTATGGGATGTTGTTTAACATCTTGGTTTTCGAAGAAGCAAACCGCTCTTGGTATTTCTACCACCAAAGCCGAATATGTAAGCGCTGGAAAGGCATGTCAACAAGCACTATGGATGAAACAAGCTCTCGTAGACTATGGCATTAGGTTAGAAAATGTTCCTATTATGTGCGATAACAAAGGTGCTATAGATTTAAGTAAGAATCCCGTTCAACACTCTAGGACTAAACATATAGAAATACGTCATCACTTCCTTCGCGATAATGTACAAAAAGGAAACATATCTATAGAAAAGGTTGCATCGGAAGATAACATTGCGGATATATTCACTAAACCCCTTAAGCGCGAACTATTCAACCACTTACGTTTAGGATTAGGAATGAAGGAACAAATTGACTAAATTTTTATTGCACTTCTTTACTGCATAAAACCTATTTTCCTTTTCTCATCTTCATATCTGAGTCTAGGAATCTGTTTTGCACAAAATTGAAGATTGGAAAACTACATTTTATTGAATAAACATTTCTATAAAACCCAATCCATTTTATTTAAACAATTCTCACTTCTAGGAAACACATGAAAACTACTTTTCTTGCATTGTTGAATAATGTTAAAAACTTTCTTTAAAATCATGCATGAAATCTCACATGAATTGTCAATATATATAATCTAATATATACCTTTGACATTCATGAATTGAGCAAAATCGAATCAAGGAGACTTTGGATTGCTTCTTAGGATATCTTCATCTTTGCATTTAGGAGTCGAAGTAATCACATCTCCACATTTGTTGCATATAGGCACACACTAGGACAAAGTCAAGAATTGTATTGTCACATTTGTTCTATCACTAGTTTCACACTCACTAGTTGCTTTTGCCCTTGCCTTTAGATAGCTCTACTAGATAGAATTACTTGCTTGCTTGTTTTATTACTCAATTGTTTTTGCATGCATGCTTAGTTATGATTATATTACATGCTAAATTGCCTCAAAGAATTGAGCTTGCTTGAAACTAAACCTAAAAACACAACCTTTTCTACAAATTTCTGCAAAAAACCCTATTCTGGTAAATTGGGAACCACCAGATAGGCGGGCCCCTTAATTCATAAGGCGGCCCCCTTAATTATTAAGGGGACCGGCCTCTAATTAAGGGGACCGGCCATCTGAAGGTCGAATTTACAGAATCTTTTCTGCTTTATAACCCATTTTACCATACACTTCCCAAAATTCACAAACATATTTTGTCCTAATCCCTCCAACAACCATTATACATCCCTAATAACATTAATCCCACACTATAAATACCCCATTCCTCAAACTATCCACTCATCTTGTTAATACAATTGGTTCATTCCTGCATTTTTCCTCACCTTTTGCACTCCAAACTTTCTGATCTAAATCTCCTCTCTATTCTTTCACACTCCTTTGATCATATAATCATAAGCTTTTGTTTCCAAGTGATCCAAGCTTCAACCTTTCAAGTGCAAGAGAAGAATACTTCTATCCTTCAAGACAAGAAGTATCACAACTTAGTGTGATCTCTACAACTAAGTTGTTTGTGCATCATCATTTGTAAATTATTCATTCAATTGTGTATAAGTTGTGAATATTAGTTAGACAGGTGTAAACATAAGGAATTAGGTTAGTAAGGTGTGTAGGTAGAGAAGTTGTGAAGAGATTGTGGTGTGTAATTAGTATAGGTGTGAAGAAGAAGAGGTGTGATTAATTAATGCTTAGGTTTGAAGAAGTTGCGAAGTAGTTGTGAAGAAGGTGTGAAGAAGTTGTGGTGTGATAAGTGGTGTGTAAGGTTTTCTCCGCCATAAGAGAGCTTGTTGACATAGTGAAGAAAACTCTCGAGTTAGGTGCTCGGGGAGTAGAGTAGGGCGAAGAAGTGCTTCGTAGCCAAACCACTATAAATCTCTTGTCTCGCGGTTAGATCTTTCGATGTCTTACTTATTGTCTTACTTGCTTTGTTACTTTTTACATATACATATAGACATATACTTGTTCATATTGTGCAAGAATAGATTTCACATAAACTTGAATCAACATTTTTGAAACAAAGTTTTTTTTAATAAAATTAAAAAGACGTAAAACTATTCAACCCCCATTCTAGTTTTCCACAATTGGTATCAAGAGTCACGTCAAACAATATTTTTAAAATATATTGTATTTTGAAACTTGAATCGATTTATGGAATCGGAAAAATATTTAGAAGGACAATCTATGCAGAGACCACCACTATTTGAAAGTGATGGTTTTTTTATTGGAAAAACAAATTCGAAACTTAGAAGGACAATGTTGATCTTTGGCATGTTATTACCTTTGGTGATTTTCCTCCTATTCAAAACAATCCGGAAACTAAAATCGATGAATTGTACCTTTTGAAAAACAAAATGATGATTTGAAAAAGAAACTAGCAAAAAATAATGAAGCTAAAATGGTAATTTATAATGCATTACCGCGCAAAGAATATGAAAGAATTTTTATGTGTAAAACCGCAAAAGAAATTTGGGATCCACTACTAATCACTCACCAAGGTAATAGTCAAGTCAAAGACAACAAAATAGATCTTCTTGTTCAACAATATGAACAATTTACGATTCCGGAAGAGGAATCAATAGATAATGCTTTCTCTAAATTTAACACTATTATCACAAGTTTAAAAGCACTTGATGAGGCTTTTTCTAGTAAGAATTGTGTTAGAAAATTTCTTAGGGCATTGCATCCAAAATGGCGAGCAAAGGTCACGGCAATTGAAGAATCGAAGAATTTCATGACGTTATCGCTCGATGAACTTATTGGCAATTTGAAGGTCTATGAAGAAATTATAAAGAGNTTTCTCTAAATTTAACACTATTATCACAAGTTTAAAAGCACTTGATGAGGCTTTTTCTAGTAAGAATTGTGTTAGAAAATTTCTTAGGGCATTGCATCCAAAATGGCGAGCAAAGGTCACGGCAATTGAAGAATCGAAGAATTTCATGACGTTATCGCTCGATGAACTTATTGGCAATTTGAAGGTCTATGAAGAAATTATAAAGAGAGATTCGGAAACGGTCAAAGGCAAGAAAGAGCAAATCAAATCTCTTGCGCTAAAGGCCAAAAGGGAACTTAGTGACGATAACGATTCAAGTGACGATAGCGAAGACGAAGAATATGCAATGGCCGTAAGAGAATTCAAGAAATTCTTCAAGAGACGAGGAAGATTTACAAGACAACCACGTGACGAAAGAAGGTCATTTCAAAGAAATAGAAGCGATAACTACGGGAAATTTAGATGTGGAAGTCCAAATCATCTCATTGGAGAATGTCAAAAGCCACCGGGTTATAATTCGGAAAATATTGTGATTTAAATGGAATATCTCACAATTTCTCCGCTCCTCGTACTCCCCAATCAAATGGCGTAGTAGAAAGAAAGAATAGGTCACTTCAAGAAATGAAAAGAACAATGCTAAATGAACAATCCATCCCACAAAAATTTTGGTGTCACGCCGTAGATACATCAACATATATAATTAATAGAGTATCAATTAGGAGAATTTTAGGAAAAACTCCTTATGAGTTGCTAAGAGGTAGAATACCTAACTTAAACTACTTTAGGGTATTCAGAAGTAAATGTTATATTCTAAATACTAGGGATTACCTTACTAAGTTTGACCCTAAATCATACGAAGGAATATTTCTAGGTTACTCGCAAAATAGTAAAGCATATATAATACTTAACAAACACACCATGAAAGTAGAAGAATCATTGAATGTAACATTTGATGAAACACCACCACCTCCTAAATCATTACCTTTAGAAGATGATGACCTAATTGAAGAAGAAGCCACTGAGGTTAGTAAAACAAAACCCTTAGGAAATGATAATGAAAATATAGACCTAGAAGATAACGAAGTAGTCAATATTAAGGAATCTAAATCACGCCCATTAGATAACATAATAGGAAGCCTTAATCAAAGAACCCTTAGATCACAAGCCCAAGATAAAAATAATTTCTTTTGTTTCCTCTCAGCAACAGAACCTAAGAACATTAATGAAGCCTTAAAAGATGAAAGTTGGGTTATGGCCATGCAAGAAGAACTACACCAATTTAAGATGAATGATGTTTGGGAACTAGTCCCAAATCCAATGAACATGACCATCATAGGAACTAAGTTGGTATATAGGAATAAGTTAGATGAAAATGGAATAGTAACTAGGAACAAAGCTAGGTTAGTCGCCCAAGGTTATAATCAACAAGAATGAATTGATTATGACGAAACTTATGCCCCCGTAGCTAGAATAGAATCTATAAGAATACTCCTTGCCTATGCATGCGCCCCTAGACTTTAAGTTATTTCAAATGGATGTGAAAAGTGCATTCCTCAACGGCTTTATCAATGAGGAGGTTTATGTGGCACAACCTCCGGGATTCATTGACTTCGCAAAACCTGGTTATGTTTATAAACTCAAGAAGGCTTTATATGGACTCAAACAAGCCCCCAAGGCTTGGTATGATCGATTAAAAGCATTTCTTATTAAACATGATTATTCCATGGGAATGGTAGATAACACTATTTTCACTAAAAAGAAAAACCCAAATCTCATCATTGTTCAAATATATGTCAATGACATTATATTTGGATCGACTTGTCAAGAAATGTGTGATGAATTTGCCAAAATCATGCATGATGAGTTTGGGATGAGTATGATGGGTGAACTAAACTTCTTCCTAGGATTACAAATAAAACAATTAGAAGATGGAATATTTTTTAACCAATCTAAGTAGATTAAGGAAATGCTTAAGAAATTTGGACTAGAAGACTCAAAACATATGAAAACACCTATGTCTACGGAAGTGAAACTCACAAAAAATGAAGAAGGTGAGTCCGTAGATAATACTAAGTATAGAGGAATGATAGGTAGTTTACTATACTTAATGGCAAGTAGATCCGATATCATGTTTAGTGTCTGCCTTTGTGATGAGACGAAAAATGTTACGTTTTTAGGGGTCAGTTTGAGTCCTAATTCGTATATTATTTGATCAGATTTCACCCAAAGTCGTTTCTTTTCTCATTTTAGGTACTTTTGAGGAGAAAATTACAAAAGAAGCATTTTCGGGCGTTTTCGGAGTGAAAAAGTGCGGAAAACAACAAAATCTCAAAAGACCCTAAATTGCACAGAAGGTGACGGCGTCACAAGCTTCAACGTGACGACGTCAGGAACAAATGAA
>LBNU01038081.1:12918-29413 GCA_014162995.1 Artemisia annua | reverse complement strand
ACGAAGAGATTACCTTGCGAGATGGTCATGAAGCCATCACGTTTAACTTAGATCAAACAGCGAGATATTCCTCCACCGATGATTGCATGACCATCAACAAAATCGATGTCATTGATGAAGTTTCTGATGAGTATTCTCAAGATATACTCGGTTTTTCACAAAATTCTTCAAGTGGCAATCCCACTCCTTCTTCTGACCCGATCATTGTCGACTCTTCCCCTTCCCTTACTCCGTTTGAGGGAAGTGATTTCATTTTGGAAGAAATCGAAGCTTGTCTTTCTAGTGATTCAGTTTCTTCGGAAATTGATGATGCTTATGATTTTGATCCCGAGGGGGATATTCTCTTGCTTGAAAAATTGTTAAACTAAGATCCGTCATCTTCTCCCCCTCCAGCTGATTTGAAAATTAAAGAAGTCAAAGAAATCAAAAAGTCCGATCCTCCTGAGCTCGAGCTCAAGGACCTACCTCCTCATCTCGAATATGCTTTTCTTGAAGAAACCGACAAATACCCTGTCATAATTTCTAAAGATCTTAAAGATGAGGAGAAGATTCGTCTCATTGATGTTCTTAAGAAGCATAAAAATGCCATCGCTTGGAAAATTTCTGACATCAAGGGCATAGACCCTCGCTTTTGCACCCACAAAATCTTGCTTGAAAATGATTCTAAATCTTCCATTCAACCACAAAGACGGGTTAACCCCAAAATCCATGAAGTGATCAAGAATGAAGTTATCAAACTCCTCGATGCTGGAATGATTTACCCAATTTCTGATAGCTCATGGGTTAGCCCGGTCCATTGTGTGCTAAAGAAGGGTGGTATGACTATCGTGACGAATGAAGATAACGAGCTTATTCCTACACGTCTTGTTACCGGTTGGAGAGTTTGCATCGACTATCGAAAGCTCAACGAAGCTACTAGAAAGGACCATTTTCCACTTCCATTTATGGACCAGATGCTTGAACGACTTGCAGGAAATGAGTTCTATTGTTTTCTTGATGGTTTTTCTGGCTATTTTCAAATTCCCATTGATCCTCCCGATCAAGAGAAAACCACTTTTACTTGCCCTTATGGGACGTTTGCCTATCGACGTATGCCCTTTGGGATGCAATGCTCCAGGCACGTTCCAGAGGTGTATCACCGCTATTTTTCAAAACATGATCGGGAAGACAATGGAGGTTTTTATGGATGATTTTTCTATTTATGGTGACTCATTTTCGTCTTGTCTCTCCCATTTAGAACAAATGCTCCAAAGGTGTGAAGACACTAACCTAGTTCTGAATTGGGAGAAGTGTCACTTTATGGTTAAAGAGGGTATAGTCCTCGGCCATAAAATCTCAAAAGCCGGGATTGAGGTGGACAGAGCCAAAGTCGATGTTATCGCAAAACTAACTCATCCCACGACCGTCAAGGGAATTCGAAGTTTCCTCGGTCATGCTGGCTTTTACAGACATTTCATACAAGACTTTTCAAAAATAGCCCGACCATTGACCCACCTTTTAGAAAAGGATGCCCCGTTTAATTTTACCAATGAATGCATTGATGCTTTTAATACCCTTAAGAAGAAGTTGACGGAGGCTCCTATTTTAGTTGCCCCCGACTGGGATTTGCCCTTTGAGTTAATGTGTGATGCTAGTGACTATGCAATCGGGGCGGTCCTGGGGCAATGCAAGGACAAATATTTTCGGCCTATACACTATGCAAGCAAAACAATGAATAGTGCTCAATTTCACTACACCACAACTGAAAAAGAGATGTTAGCAATAATCTATGCTTTTGAAAAATTTCGACCATATCTGCTTTTAAAGAAATGCATAGTGTATACGGACCACTCAGCCCTAAAATACCTTATGACCAAGCAAGATGCCAAATCTAGGCTACTGCGATGGGTGCTTTTGCTCCAAGAATTCAATGTCGAGATCCGCGACAAGAAAGGAGCAGAAAACCTAGTCGCTGACCATTTGTCCCGTCTTGAAAATCCTCACCAAGGTGTGCTCGAGAACAAGGATATCAATGACTCATTTCCTCTCGAGGCCCTTGGGAGCGGGTCACTTTGTGATTCTAGTACCCCATGGTTTGCCGATTTTGCAAACTACCATGCGGGGAATTTTATCAGAAAAGGAATGTCAACCCAGGACAAAAAGAAATTTTTCAAAGATGTCAAACATTATTTTTGGGAAGACCCTTATTTGTTTCGTGTTTGTGCCGACCAAATCATTCGGACATGTGTCCATGGTAAAGAGGCCGAAGCTATTTTGATGGCATACCACAATGGCCCCACAGGGGGACATCATGGTGCCAATCTTACTGCTAAAAAAGTTTTTGACTCCGGTTTTTTCTGGCCTTCGATCTACCGCGATGCACAGGACCTGGTGAAGTCTTGTGACGCGTGCCAACGACAAGGAAAAATTTCGCAGCGGGATGAGATGCCTCAAAACGCCATCCAAGTTTGCGAAATCTTTGACGTGTGGGGGATCGATTTCATGGGACCATTTCCATCTTCAAAGGAAACAAATACATCCTTGTGGCGGTCGATTATTTGTCTAAATGGGTCGAAGCCGAAGCTCTCCCAACTAACAACGCCCGAGTGGTTGTAAAATTTTTGAAAAGTTTGTTTGCCAGATTCGGTACACCTCGAGCTATCATCAGTGACCGTGGTACTCATTTTTGTAATGACCAGTTTTCAAGAGTTATGTCAAAATATGGTGTTACCCATCGACTCAGTACCGCTTATCATCCACAAACTAGTGGCCAAGTCGAGGTGTCGAATCGTGGTTTAAAAAGGATTTTGGAAAGGACAGTGGGTGAGAATCGTTCTTCTTGGTCGGACAAGTTAGATGATGCACTCTGGGCCTTCCGCACAGCTTATAAAACACCAATCGGTTGTACCCCTTACAAGCTTGTGTATGGAAAGGCATGTCATCTTCCGATCGAGCTAGAGCATCGAGCCTACTGGGCCCTAAAACAAGTGAATTATGATTTAAAAACCGCGGGTGATCACCGAAAAATCCAGTTGAATGAATTAAATGAACTACGTGATCAAGCATATGAAAATTCTTTGATTTATAAGGAGAAAACCAAACGGATTCATGATTCAAAAATCAAAAATCGTGTTTTTAATGTCGGTGATCAAGTTTTGCTCTTTAACTCAAGGTTAAAAATATTTTCTGGGAAACTTAAGTCCCGTTGGTCTGGACCGTTTACCGTTGCCCAAGTTTTTCCATATGGCACAATTGAACTTTCTCAACAACATGGGCCAAATTTCAATGTAAACGGTCATCGTTTGAAACATTACTTTGGAGGGGACATACCATCTTTGGTTATCCCGGATCTCCAGACTTTCCCCAAGGAGAACTAATGCGGGGGCTTGACTCGGTGACCAAAAACAAAGCGCTTCGTGGGAGGCACCCCATGCTTATCCTTTTTATTTTATTATCTAATAAGTAACGCGAGGAGGGCAACCTCTTCCAATCTTGTGTTTACTTGGTTGTTTGTGTTTGTGCAGGATTTCCCCAATTCATGATGACTCTCGTGCTCATTGGATCATCTCATCTCCACTCGAGTCCCATGTATTGATGCTTGCTTGGAAATTAATATATCCAAAATCTTATCGACTAACGGTATCTTTGGCACACTTAATAAACGGCCTTAGATTTATTGTTAGGATTACCCTTACCTTTTTAAACATTGAGGACAATGTTTATCTTTAGTCTGGTTGGGTGAATCTTCGATTTGATTGACCTAGCACTTTCACCATTGTTGTTTACTTACGCAACCCCGTTTTTCCTCAAAAAAAAATTGAAAAATTTTGAAAAATTTCAAAGAAAAAAAAATGAAAAAAATATAAAAATCATGCAAAAATAGAATAAAAGTTTTGACACCGTGTTTTGACTTTCCTACTAGGTAAGAGTGAGAATAAAAATTTTGACTTGATCCGGGCGTGTTGAGCCCTAGCTTGTTCCCTTAACCAATGATGATCAGATAAGCTTGTGCTAGTTTTGTACACAAGGAGCTACTCTTTTGTCGGCTCCCGTACTTGACTTTATATATGTGTGGCTTGATTATCGGCTAAGCATTTGCGGATCTCATTATTTGGGATTTTAAATTTGCGAAGAACGAGAAATGATAGAGTTTCATTAGAAGTTAGATGCTAAGCATAGAGTAGTTGGATCTCTTTAAAGCTCATCGAAGGTACTCATGACTTTTTGTTCCCACAAAATTGCATCACCCCATATCTATGCTAAATAATTAAAGATATTAGGTTTAGCCGATGAGTAGTTCTTTATCCTCTTGAGAGAATCTTTGCTTGAAAAATTGGGTACACATCAAGGACACACCCCATTATCTCGAGTTGTATTGTATTGTATCTCGTTGTTTAAGCGTAGTACGCATGTGGTTTCAGAGCTACCCTAAAGCCCGTTATTCAGTATGAGCTAAGGTGCTTTAAGACTTCGGATTGAGATCGGACCTTGGATCCTACATTCTAACCCTAGCAGTTGGCGGTAGGTCTTGGATTGAAACCGTGAAGGTTCGGAGTTGAAAAGTTACTAAGGCAAGCAAAAAAAATGTATGTTGAAGATTTATGGATTATGAGTTTAAGTGCTAAGACTAAAGTTGGTAGCACGTGAGGTGCATGCGAATGATCCTAGATCGGGCGCATGAGGTGCACGTGAAGGTACTCTCCAACTTATGTCTATTTTGATGTATTCCAAAGTCTTTGTATGTATCCAATACCCTTGATGTGGACCACATTTTTCGAGCAAACCTTCTTAAGAGAAGATCGATAACTACTTAGCGTATGAATTTGGTATCTTTATCGGACTAAAAACTATGAAACGAGATGCTTATGAAGAAATTCATTTCTCTCACAAAAATAAAATAATGAGATACAAAAATAGGAAAATGGGAGCAAGCGGTACACGAGTAACTTCCATGAGTAGCGTTGGCATCTAACTTGTAATTAAACAATGATCCGTTTTTACGCTTAGTTTGGGGGCTTGTGAAAAATCAGGGACGATGAATTTTATCCAATCGGTCACTTTTCTATGAATCGTGTTCTTACTCTATGACCCTTAATCGTTATTGAAAGATAATGAAAGTCAAGCACACCGTCATAAGCTAAAGTAGTATAATATAAGTAGCATATGGAATAAAATGGAAAACCGGGGCGTTTTAGGGAATAAATGATTTCGTATCTCTTTTGAACGTTTTGCTACTTTTCAAAGTTAGTAAAGAGAGGTGTGAAATTATTTATCTCTAAAGCGTGACGTGATTACATTGCGTGAGGACACGCAATACCTTAGTCTGGGGGATTTTGGTATGTGCTTATTCACATACCTTTTATTCACCATTTTCAGACCCTAAAAGACCAAAAACTAACGTTAAACGCCAAAGATATCGTGTTTTTGTGTTTGTGACTGTGCAGGAAAGGATATTGCAAAAACGACATCAAAATCAACCAAAAAGCCCTAAACGAGCACGAGATGTGGAAAAGAGTCTTAAAGTGAAGCCAAAGATGAAATTTGCCTAAGAAAAGCCCGTGACGACGAATTTATTTCTTAAAGGCTCAAGAAAATAAAAGAGACGCTTAATCGAAGTTCAAAGTTAAATATCAAGATAAGCTTCACAAATTCGAGCAAGTGATCACTTTTAAGTCTTCAAAGACCTTTGGAAAGCACGTCAACACGCTACCTCAAGTTACAAGGACTTACGTTTAATTGTTAGAACATTTAGTAGCGTTGTAATAGAAGTTTATGTGTAGCTTTCATGAGATATCAAAGTATAGGGGCTAAACCGTACACGATGTAAAAAAGGGAAGCTTCCTTGCTCCCTTAAATACCTCCCCTTAGCCTCATTTGTAAGCTAGTTATTATTGAGTCTTTTAGTCTTGTTTTTAGTTTTTAATAAGTTTAAGTTTTATTTTTATGCAATTTTATTTTTCCATGTCTTAATACTTTCTTTAGCTTCATCTTAATCTTTCTTCTTCAAAATCTTTACATGTTTTGAGTTTATTTTTGTTATTGCTAATCATTGTCTACTTTAATCTTAATCTTTTACTAAAGCTTTTATTAAATTTTCACCACCTTTGCATGTGTCTTGCCCGAATAAGATAAAAAATATGGGGTAGATTGGTTGTTGGCTCGTTTGCTTTAAGTTCTAGCTTAATTTTATTTCTTTGAATCGTTTATACAAGTTTTTACGTGTTTAAATCTTGTCTTGTCTAGCTAAAAAAATCTCCAGTACGTTTTTTTTTAGTTTTGCGAGTTGCAATTCTAGGGTTATGCGAGTATTGAATCATTTTGTGAGTTTGGTTTTTAATTTTTGCGAGTTAAGTTTTCTAGCACTTAGGGTTTTGCGAGTTTCATTTCTTTTAGCGAGTAAGGGGCAAAAACATCTTATTTAGCGAGTTTCATAATCTGAACTTGCGAGTATCAATTTTTTTCTTTCAAAGCGAGTAAGCTTTTTAAACTAGCGAGTAAGGCTAGTAATCTTGCGAGTATTAGGGATAAATTCTTGCGAGTTTGGCTTTCTGACCTTGCGAGTTTCGAATTCAAAATTAGCGAGTAAGTATTTTATTTTTTGCGAGTATGGGTTTTTAATTGTAGCGAGTTTTGATTTCAAAAGAAAAATTGCGAGTTTTAGTTTATAATTTGCGAGTATCAATAATAGTTAGCGAGTATCAAAGTTAAAAGGTTGCGAGTATCATGAAATTTTGCGAGTTTGGTCCATGTTTGCGAGTATGAGTCCATGTTTTGCGAGTATGAACTAGATTTCATTTCTTGTCGTATGTCAATTATTTCTTGTGTCAAGTTCTTTTACTTTTATACGCCGAGTTAGGCAAGTTTCACCTCATCGTTTCATCGAGTGAGGTCTTGCTTCGTTTACTTCTAAACGTAACTCTTGCAAAATTTTCTTAAAACCTCTTTAGTCTAATTAAACTTAGTTCATTTTCTTTTGTTGTTAGTTTAAACATTTAGTACGTTACACCTTTTAAAACCTTTTACATTTTATTTAGTAATCTCTAGTTTATATTAGTTATATCTCTTATCGTTCATTAAATCTAAAAGCCAAAAACATTTTCCATTCTTAGTTTACTTTTCTTTCTTAAAACTTTCTTTCTTATAAAAAGCATTATTGATCTTTCACTTCTTTTATTTCTTTTATTTTATTCTTAATCAATTTCGTTAATCAAAAATTTCAAAACACCAAAATAATATAACGTTTGCAATTTCAATTTTATTTATCTTAGTTTTATCAAGTTTAATGTTTTCTTTTGTTCCTAATTCTTTTTCTCTTAAACACGTTCTCATTTTCTAAGTTGTTATTAAATATTAAAGTTTTCTCGTAGTGTAGTTAAAAGCCAAATCTCAATCTTTAAACTCATTCACTTCACATAACTCACGATTTTGAGCTGACAAGATCCATTCAACCCTCGTTGGGACTACGACTCGTGTTTAAGCTTCACCGCTTGAATTCTACGCTCATCAAAGACCACCCTAGGAACAATAAAGTAGATTTGGACAAAATGAATCGTGTTGATTCTAGTATTAGCTCTAAGCGTACTGTAATTAATTCGAATTCGAATGCTACCTGTAAGACATGTGATGGATGTTTAATTTCTGGTAATCATGATGAATGTGTTGTGTCTTTCTTAAAATGCTCTAAGTGGTCCGATGTTAATAATATTAGGAAATCTGAAATAAGTAAGCAAGTTTGGAAAGAAATAGGGAACAAGTTTGCTAATGTTGGTTATCAATGGAGACCCACTGGAAGAAAATTCACTCTAGGAAACCTATGTTCCTCGACTAGAATAGCTTACCCAAAAGTTAAGATGGTCAAGAAATGGAAGCCTACGGGTAGAATTTTTTCTCTAGATGCACATCACTCTACTTCTAAGCCTAATGCATCTAATAGAGTAGTCTCCACTATGAACACACTATCGTCATTGTCCCCTGTGAATCCTGAATTTGTATAAGCTAACCAAACGGACCCCAAAATCACATGGGGATCCACGTAATTCAGTTATCCATCGTTGTCTGTTTTCAAATGCAGGTCGTACAAATAGTCATATGGTATTTGGACTCAGGCTGCTTGGTGTGTACGTATATATATATACAACCAATATCGTCCGAGGATAGCACCGGTAAATATGTATCCCCGGGTCGTAATCCCAACGAAGGCTGAAACTCGGTTCGTTGGTTCGTGTTCGTGATTCAAGAAATAAATCGTGCAGGCTAAGGGAATCCTAAATTTCTACAAATAAAAGCACGTAAGAACAAACACACGTAAAGCACGGAAAAACACGAAAAACACGGAAATTAAAACCTAAACGTAAAACGCGATCGAATCCTAAATTCCTGAGCTATTCTCGGGAAAAACTAAGTCAACTAGGGAAAACCTAAGTCCTAAATGTAAATTCTAAATTCCTAAGGGTAGAAAACGTAAATTTAAACTTTACTTTTATTTAAAACTTTTTAATTTACTTTTTATTTATTTATTTTACTTTAAAAACTAATTTAATTTACTAAAAGGAAAATACTTTTAAGAAAAGTAGAAATTTAATTTTGAAAATCCTAAATTTACTTTAAACTACTTTTTAAAACTTAAATTATACTTTTTTTTATACCTATTTATATATTAATTATTAATTAAAAACTCATTTTAATTATTAATTAATTACTAAAAATACTAAAAGTAGAAAAATAATTTGGAAAAGTAAATTTTATTTTTTTTAAAATTATATAAATATTAAAAACTACTTTTAAAACAGAAAAACTATTTTTATTTTTTTTATTTTTTTTTATTTTTGTTTAATTATTATTAATTAAAAACTATTAAAAAGTGATTAAGAACTGAAATTAATTGAAATAAATAGTAAATGGACTTAGAAAAATCTGATTTTTTTAGGATAATTCTAAAATAAGCTTAAGAGCTTATGAAAATTGAGAAAAGCTAATTTGGATCACTGAATAAGCAATTTGGGCAAATAAGCAGTTGCAAAATAAGCAATTTATAAGCAAAACTTAAGCAAAATCTATCAAACTTCCACAGGACCTAGTTCTAACCTAAATAAGCTCTAATGAACACAGAAAGCACAGAAAAGCACACAAATAAGCTGAATAAGCACTTAAGAAAGATTTCACAGAAAACAGTTCAAGTTACCTACTTTATAGCTAATTATTAAGCACTAGTTAAGCTAGAAACTTAAAATAATGTGAAACAGATAAACTACACCTAGGATACTATCTAAAAACCACAAAAGCCCTAAATTTTTTGCACTAATTAAACCCTAATTTTTCTCCTAAAAAGTTGATGAAATAACTGTTTGCTGAACTTATCTTTCTGGGACAGTTTTTTATCCAAGATTTAACCTATCAAATGTGTATGAAATTGAGTGATTCTTGTTGAAACCTAAACTAGGGTAGCTAAACTAATCCCAGAAGCAATTATAACCCCTAATCCTAACTCTAAATGACCTAAATTATGCCCTAAAGTGACCTAGTAGCACCTGTTCTGTAACCAGTTTTTATGCAAATGTTAACTTTTACTATGCACTTAGGAGTTGACCACAGTGAATTTTAAAAGCTTAATTCTACTAAATGTAAACTAATAATTATGTTTAAGCCTAATTTAACTAATCCTGATCACAAATGCAATGTAATGCCACTCAAATTTTCTAACAGATACACCTTAATTTGAGCAGTCTTGAGATTTAAAGAAATTTTGACTTTTTGTATTAAAGGTTGCAATATTATGGTAGTTAAAGTCCTAATATGGTCTAAGTGATATGATTATGCAGAAATCTTGGCCTAAATGCAACTCAAACATCTTGAAACAGCTTAACCCAAACGCCCATATAGTGAGCTGTTTACACTAAATATCTAAGCTAGGGACTTCCAAACTTGAAACAGCTTATAGAAACTTATCTCTGAGCTAATATGGGACCTAGATAAGCACTAATATGCAGAAATGAAACCCAAGAACACAAAATGCAACTTAATTAATACTAGGCAGTTTACACTAATTTGTAAGCTAAAATGCACAAGATACAAGTAACTACAACAAACTAAGTTCTAAATAAGCTAAGACAGATAGATTAAGCAGTAAACAACTAAATGTAAACTACTATAAGCTAAAATGCAAAAGCTAGAAAAGGAACTTACTTGAGGATAAGGCTGCTAAATGGAATGCAAATGGATTAGAAAGAAACAAGGTCACAAAAGCTATGAGTTAGCTCAGTGAACTTGTCCAGAGGTATATAGGGCTTGTGGCAAGCTTTTCACCTCAGCTTTTACTCTTTTTTTTTCGTATAAAACTGAGTAAGTATACTAGGATTAAGAAAACAATAAAAAGAGCTTATGAAAACTAAAGAGAGCTTAAGGAAATGTTGATAAGTTAAAGCTTTTTAAAAAAAAGAGCTTATAAATATAAACAATACTAAAGACTGATTAAAGAGAACTTGTAAATAAAAGCTAAATTTTATTAAAACAGCTGAATTACAAAAGAAGAGATTACAAAGAGCTTGATGAAAACACTAAGAGATTATCACTATTTCTACCCTCCTGCTCATGAGCTACAAGGTCCTATTTATAGCCTATTCTAAGTCGGTGGAGCTTTCCCAGAAGCTTCATGAGACCTTATCTTCATCATCCCACTAGAAGAATCTTGAATTCATCAATTCTTATCTGTTGATTTCTTCCAGCCCCTTCTATTGCGTTCTTAACCAATGGAAAGCTTTAATTAGGCCACGTAGGTGAGATATGACGTGTCTCTGACACGTTGGCAGAAGCTTCGAGGTGGTACGAGGTTGATTGTTGGGTGAAAAGGGGATTTACAGTGTTGGGGATGTGGGGAAGAAGGGGTAAAGGGGACGGGGTAAATCCAGGGTTATTTTTTATATTTTTTTGATTTTTGGACTTGGGCTTAAGGTTGGTGGGCTGGGGGTTTTTGATGGGTTAGGTTAAATTATTATAAGTGATCCGTGGGTTAAAAGGTTTATAGTTATAGGGTTACTAGATTTTGGTTGGGTTTAGGAATTTAGTAAGTTAAGGGACTAGACTTGTAAATCTGAAATTGTGAGGACCACCTTTGCCATTTTTATAAATTCCTTCCAAGGGCCATTTGTGACAACTTTTCATATCTAGAAGGACCAAACTTGTCATTTCTTGATTTTATTCTTCTCAAGGACTATTCTTGACAACTTTTTGAAATTGAAGGACCATTCTTGTAATTTTGTGAAAACTTCTTCTAGGGACTATTCTTGAAACTTTAGAATCTTCAGGTACTTCTCTTGACCATTTTGGCTATAAATATTTGCTCTTTCCAATCTCGTGCTCGCTTTCCGTGATTTTGTCTCGGTTTTTATCGTTTTCTCATATTTTCTCGCCTGCATGTACAAAAACACAAAAACACATATATTTGGCATTTATTTGCGGGTTTTTGGTCTTTTAGGTCTTAATTTGGTTAAGAAAAGGTATGTGTTTAAGCACATACCAAAATCCCCCAGACTAAGATATTGCCGTGTCCTCACGCAATGTTATGAGCTCACATCTTTGAAATCAAAATTCCTCATCTCTTTCTACTAACTTTGAAAGTAGCAAAACGTTCAAAAGAGACTACTAAATCTTAAATTCCAAATATGCCCCGGTTATCCTACTTATTATTATTAGTTATCTATATATTTACAACCTAACCATATTCGGGTGACGGCATGATGACTTTCATTATCCTAAGGATAACTATGAGGATCATCGAGTAGAAACACGACTCATAGAGAAGCGACCTAACGGTTAAAATTCGTCGTCCTTGATTTTTCACAAGTCCCCCCCAGACTAAGCGTAAAATGAAATCATTGTTCTTTCATAAGCATCGATGCTAAAATTATCCATGGAAGTTACTTGTGAAGACTCCTTACTCCCATATTCCTATTTTCCTCTAATTATTTTATTTTTTGTGGGAAATTGAATTTCCTCTTTTTTATATTAATTAGTCCGATAAAGGCTTGAAATTTAGACGCTAAATAGTTTCTAATCCTCCCCTCGAGAACCACTGCCCACAAGAATGAGGTCCACATCAAGGTCTCTAATTTAACACGATTTTGAGGAGTGTCCCTTTTATTGGCGACCGAAACAACTCAACTACGAGTCCAGAGACAGAAGCTTTTATTAGGACCTCCCCGGAGTCAAGGCTTGGCATTTTTCATTATAAGCACAAAACGTATTTACCTCGGCCCTTTATAACAATCACAACATCGGCTGCGAACCGGCAAGATGTGATAGTCTATTATGACCTTGGTTATTTTTCCTCCGCCTTATATTGGAAGTCTACAACATCGGCTGCGAACCGGCAAGATGCAGAAAACCTTTTTGGCATTGGATTTTTTTACTATTAAGCACAATATACGTATTTTTATTTTTGCCAAACCCCAAGTCCTACGGCTTTTATAACAATCCCAACATCGGTTGCGAGCCGGCAAGATGGAATAGTCTATTACACCGTAACGCTGGCAGTACCTCCATGTGTACCCAACCCTTACGAGCAAAGACCCTTTTGGCAAGGACTTCGAAACTAAGTTTCGCCAAAATCCCGCACCTATAATTAAACCTAAATTTCTATTTTAAGGGTGAAACAAGCTTATGGGAGTAAAAAGTCACAAGTACCCTTGATGAAGTGTGTTTTACCATCTTACTTATAATCGAACTCTATCATTTTTCGTCCTTCGCGGATTTTTAATTCGCGAAAGCCTAGCTATAGAAACAAGATAGGGCTCAACACGCCCGTTCAAGTCAGAATTTTTATTCCTACTCTTACCATTAGGAAAATTATCATGGTGTCAAAACTTATTCTATTTTTGTATTTTTGAAAATTTTTCTCATTTTTTGTGTTTTTTCGTTTAAAATTTTTCAAATTTTTCAGAAAATCAGGGTTGCGTGAGTAACGGTAAAAATGCAAGGAAAAAAATCGAATCGAAAGATTCACCCCCCCCCCCAGACTAAAGTGAAACATTGTCCTCAATGTTTCCAAGGTAAGGGTAACCTACGAGTATCTAAGGCCGTTTATTAAGTATGCCAAATAGATAAACATTATTCGAAACGATAAGGATATGAGAAACTTATCGAAGAATGAGACTCGAGTGAAGGAAGAGCAGCATGACGAGCACGAGAGTCTTCATTTTCGGGCAACCTAGACATAAACACAAACACGAAACACAAGAAATGGGAAGAGAGGACTCTTCTCATGGTTATTTATTAGTAAAAACGATAAAAGAAAGCGGTAAAAGGATAAGCATGGGGTGCCTCCCACGAAGCGCTTGTTTTTGTTTTCCGAGTCGCCTAGCTTGACTCGGTCCCTAAATTTAGTCATTCGTAGGGAAAGTTTGGAGATCCGGGACTACCTGGGGTGGTATGTCCTCTCCAAAATAATGCTTAAGTCTATGTCCATTTACCTTAAAATTCGGCCCATTTTCTTGAGAAAGCTCGATAGTACCATATGGAAAAACTTGGGCTACGGTAAATGGGCCAGACCAACGGGATTTTAATTTTCCAGAAAAAATCTTTAATCTTGAGTTAAAAAGTAAGACTCGATCTCCAATATTGAAAACACGGTTTTTAATTTTCGAGTCATGAATACGTTTAGTCTTTTCTTTATAAATCAAAGAGTTTTCATAAGCTTGATCTCTTAGTTCGTTCAACTCATTCAATTGTATTTTTCTATGATCTCCCGCGGTCTTGAGGTCGAAGTTGCAATGTTTTAACGCCCAGTAGGCTTTATGCTCGAGCTCGATGGGGAGATGGCACGCTTTTCCATACACCAACTTGTAGGGAGTGCAACCAATCGGAGTCTTATAGGCGGTACGAAAAGCCCAAAGTGCATCATCTAATTTGTCGGCCCACGAGTTTCGGTGTTCACCTACGGTTCTCTCTAGTATACGCTTCAGACCTCGATTTGTAACCTCTACTTGTCCGCTAGTTTGTGGATGATAGGCGGTTGAAAGACGATGGGTCACACCATATTTACTCATTACTTTGGCGAATTGTTCGTTG
Source organism: Artemisia annua (assembly GCA_014162995.1). NCBI lineage: Eukaryota > Viridiplantae > Streptophyta > Magnoliopsida > Asterales > Asteraceae > Artemisia > Artemisia annua. The sequence goes on along the minus strand of LBNU01038081.1, from coordinate 15,373 downwards.
CAGAAGTGCGTACCACGATCGCTTATGATTGCACGAGGGGTTCCAAATCTAGCGAATAGACTTTTTAAGAACTTAACAACGACTCGGGCATCATTTTTGGGGAGCGCTTTAGCTTCGACCCATTTAGAAAGGTAGTCAACGGCCACGAGTATGTATTTATTGCCTTTTGAAGAAGGGAACGGACCCATAAAATCGATACCCCATACGTCAAATATCTCACATACTTGGATAGCGTTTTGTGGCATTTCATCTTTTTGAGAGATCTTTCCTTGACGTTGGCACGAGTCGCAAGTTTTGACTAAGTCGTGTGCATCTCGATAAATAGTAGGCCAATAGAAACCGGAGTCAAAGACTTTTTTAGCGGTATAGTTGGCACCATGATGGCCACCGGTTGGTCCGTTATGGCATGCCAAGAGTATGTCGGTGGCTTCTTTGCCATGAACACAACGACGAATAACTTGATCGGCACAGACTCGGAATAAATAGGGGTCGTCCCAAAAATAGTGTTTGACATCTTTGAAGAACTTTTTCTTTTGTTGTGTCGTCATCCCTTTACGGATAAAATTCCCCGCATGGTAGTTAGCGAAATCGGCAAACCATGGGGTACTAGAGTCGTTAGAAATCATCCCTAGAGATTCGAGGGGAAATGTCTCGGTTATTTCTTTCTTATCAAGATCGTTTTGGTGGGGATTTTCTAAACGAGAGAGATGATCGGCTGCTAGGTTCTCGGCTCCCTTTTTATCCTTAATCTCAACATCGAATTCTTGTAATAGGAGAACCCAGCGGAGTAGACGAGGCTTAGCATCATTTTTAGCAAGTAAATATTTTAGAGCCGAATGGTCGGTGTACACTATGGTTTTGGAAAGAACGAGATAGGACCGGAATTTCTCAAAAGCGTAGACAACGGCTAACATCTCTTTTTCCGTAGTTGTGTAGTGAGATTGAGCATCGGTCATCGTTTTGCTAGCATAGTGTATCGGCTGAAAATGTTTTGTTTTGCGTTGCCCGAGGACTGCTCCTATAGCATAGTCACTAGCGTCACACATGAGTTCGAATGGCAAGTCCCAGTCGGGTGCAACAAGAATTGGAGCCTCGGTTAACTTTTTCTTAAGAATTGTAAAGGCTTCATGACACTCGGGTGAAAAGAAGAACGGAGTTTCTTTCTCGAGAAGACGGGTCAGGGGCCGGGCGATTTTAGAGAAATCTTGGATGAATCGACGGTAGAAACCGGCATGACCTAGAAAGCTACGAATGCCTCTGACGGTGGTGGGAGGAGGGAGTTTAGCAATAACGTCTACTTTTGCTCTGTCGACCTCGATCCCATTTTTAGAAATTTTATGACCTAGAACGATGCCTTCGTTAACCATAAAATGGCATTTTTCCCAATTAAGCACGAGGTTAGTATCTTCACAACGTTTAAGCATTTTGTCGAGATTAGAAAGGCACGTAGAAAATGAGTTTCCGTAGACCGAAAAATCGTCCATAAAGACTTCCATGGTTTTCTCAATCATGTCATGAAAGATAGCCATCATGCATCGTTGGAAGGTTCCGGGAGCGTTACACAACCCGAAAGGCATGCGGCGATAAGCAAAGGTACCGTACGGACATGTAAAAGTGGTCTTTTCTTGATCGGGTGGATCAATCGGAATTTGGAAATAACCGGAAAAGCCATCGAGAAAACAATAGAATTCATTTCCCGCTAAGCGTTCTAGCATTTGATCCATGAAAGGTAAATGGAAATGATCTTTACGGGTAGCTTCATTTATTTTTCGGTAATTGATACACACTCTCCATCCAGTTACGAGACGTGTGGGGATCAACTCATTATCGTCATTAGTAACCACTGTCATACCTCCTTTCTTTGGAACACAATGGATCGGGCTAACCCACGAGCTATCGGAAATAGGGTAAATCATACCGGCATCGAGCAATTTGATAACTTCGTTTTTGATCACATCGTGAATTTTAGGGTTAACTCGTTTTGTTGTTGAACGGAGGGTTTACAATCGTCTTCGAGAAGAATCTTATGAGTGCAGAAGCGAGGGTCGATACCCTTAATATCCGAAATCTGCCAAGCGATGGCATTTTTATGAGAACGGAGCACATCTAGGAGTTTCGTCTTCTCCTTATCCTTGAGATCTTTAGCGATGATCACGGGAAATTTGTCGGCTTCTAAGAAAGCATACTCAAGATGTGGAGGTAAATCCTTGAGCTCGGAATCCGGAGGATTTTCACTAGAAGGCTCGGTTTTGGTTTCCGTTATTTTCAATTCTTCGGGTGGGAGGGAAGGGGGATTAAGCATATTCTCAATTAGACGTATATCTTCCTCTATATCGACCTCAGAATGATCAATTTCCGGTGAAATTGATTCCGAAGAAAGAAAATCTTCGATCTCTTCCATAATAAAGTCACTTCCTTCGAACGGAGTGAGTGAAGGTGAAGGATCGGAAAGTAT
>LBNU01038077.1:57759-73456 GCA_014162995.1 Artemisia annua | reverse complement strand
TACTCATCTTATGATTCCACAATGCACCCTCCTGCAAATCAATTTGCTTCATATGACAACAATGACACCTTGTCTTCACAACACATTGCTAATGATGACGATGATGATGAGGACTTTAACAGTCTTAACCAAGGAATTGCACTCATTGCTCGAGCTTTCAGCAAATTCTCAAACAAATCCAACAATCGCCTTCGTACATCTTCAAACACAAGGAATCAAGCTGTCATTCACGATGGTCGCGTTGAAATCCAGAATCATAACAGCGGAAGATTTGGATCGGGTGGTTATATGGGTAACTCCAATGCTGGACAACGTTTTAATAACAATGGAGGATTCAGGAACAATGGTGGTGTCCCTCAGAAAAAGGCCAAAGTTGTTGATACTAGGAATACAGAATCAGGGAATACAATCATTAGATGCTACAACTTCAATGGGATAGGTCACTTAGCAACTGCATGTCCATCACCACGAACTCAAGGCAGCAAGTATCACAAGCAGGCATTACTCCTAGCTCTCAAAGATGAAGCCCGCAGCAATACGAATGCCAACAACTATAGCTTCATGGCTAATGCACATTCCGATGATGACATGGAAGATCTGGAAGCTGCTGTTTTGCTCATGGCCAACATGCATGAACTCCACATAAGTGACTCAGGCCCAGTGTATGACACCGATGGTCAATCTCAGGTAACTGATCTTAACTCATGCCTGATACATGAAATTGCCTCCCCATCTGCATCTGCATCTAACAAGGAACAAGGCGTTCAAAATGAATCATTGTTATCTACACACACGAATACTCAAATGCACACAAAAGTTATATTTGATGATTATCAAATTAACCCGGTTGTCACATTTGATGATTCGGATAATGAAACTGTCAATGATAACAATGCTCATGTTGAACATCTTGATCCTTCGTCTAGTCCAGATTCAGAACTTTAGTCCCTTCTCATGACTAGTCAATCTCAAAATATTAAATGTCAAGAGCTTAATGCTAGATTGAAAGAGAAAAATGCATTATTAACTAGGGATATTGAGTGCTATAAATTTCAACTGGAAAATGCAGAAAAACTTGTTCAACGGGAAAAAGGCTTTGAAGTTGCTTTTCAAAAATCTTCTCTTCACAAAAAAGAGTTAGAACATCAAATTGCTAAAATTATGGAGTCTAAAAATAACTTAGCTTCTGAACTGGAAAAACAAGCGTTTGAACACAAACAACAAATTTGCACAACTTGATGCAGTCATTTTTAAATACTAAAACTGAGTTGTCAAATTGTCAAGCTGAGTTCAATGAACATAAACGCAAAACCAGAGAAAACGTTAAGTCATACGTAGATGAGATTATTGAATTGGAACATAAGCTTAAAGAATTTCAAAATGTTGTATATAAAACTGGTAATTCAGTGACAACAATTCAAAAGTTTTCAGTAAAACGAACAAACAATGGTCACGGCTTTGCAATTGGAAGTGAATCACCATGTTTTTTACGAGTAGCACTCAAAGAGATTCCAAAGTTATAGAGTGCAGATCATTTCTTTGACGTTACTGTTGTTCGTGCTGTTGTATATGATTGTGAAGAAGAAAATGAAATTGAAGAAGAGAGTTGATCAAAAATGGAAAATGTTAAATAAAATATGCCTTTTGATTACTCTAAAATGCCTCAAATAACTGATATTTTTACCTCTCAAAAAGAGAAATCTGAACAACCATGATACATTATCAAACCTCAAGAAGTTACTTCTTATGTAGCTCCTGTTAAACCAGTGGTGCAAATTAACGGTCCTTTACCAAACAATGAAAAACTTCAACCTCTTCCTACTCGTTGTCGTGTACTTCGGTATTTTGACACGTTTAAGAAAGATATTGAACAATTAGATGAAGCTATAGAACACAATTCTCAAATAACGTTTTTTACTATTACTACTCCTCATGAGAGAGAAAAAAGAGAAGTGTTTCAAAAACAGTTTTTACCTATTGCTCAACACTTGCGTCTATGTGCTAACCACTGGGAACAGGAACTTCAAAAAGAGGTCTCATCTATGATGAATGTTTTTCAAGAATCTGAACAAGCAATTTTAAAGCAAAAACATCGAAATCAATTTTTACAAAAAGAAGCTGATCGACTCTTGGAACATGTTCTCAGTGCTGATATAATTTATGTGGTTATGAATTCTTTTTATGAATCTGGTACTTCTATGCTTGTTGATGATCACTGTGACGATATTGAGTTGTTGTCTAAACAAATTGAGACATTAAAAGATGAAAACACGAATCTCCGACAACACAACGATGATGTGCAAAACAAACTTTCTAATAAGATTTTTCAACTCAACAAAAAGCTTGAATGGTGTCAAAACCAAAGTCTTGATTTCGAACTGGAATTGCAAAGTCTTAAAACTTCCACATCTTTTCAAAATGATGATGAGGAATTAAAAAGTCACATTTCAAAATATGAAAAGGAAATTGCAGAATTGCAAAAAGTTTCAGACCATTGGCAAAAGAATCGAGATAACTATCTCTATTCTAACAGAAAGCTCAACAGTTAAATCCAAGATAAACAGCACATTATCATTGAGTTGAAAGAGAATATACGTGAACTTGAAAAAGGAAAATATGTCAACACTAAAGTAGTAGCACCAGGAATGTACTCATTAGACATAATCAATGTAGCACAACACACTAAGAAGTCTAATTCGGATCCTTCCACTTCTACAGGAATAGTTGCCACTCATAGCGTTAGCAGATCCAAGCGTAAACGAATGAAAAGGAAGAATAGGATTTTGCAACGTAGAAGAGAGACACTAGAAGCCTCTAAAGTAGAAGAACACCCTAGGACTTTGAATAATATTCATCTTGCACTAGATTTAGATTCTGATTTGGCAAATTGTAATCTTAATCTTTGTGTAACGAATGATGAACCTTTAAATGTTTTGAATGTTAATGCTTCATGTGTGTTTTATCGTAAAAGTATGTTATCTGATGATCATTCTAAATGTGTTGCGAATTCTCTTTTATCTCGTTTTAAGAAACGTACAACAGGCAGGAAATCTAGGCCCACTAATGCTTCAAAATCTGTGCTAGGACTTATGCCTTGTGTAGTTTCTAAGAATGATGTAGTCAACGCAGTAGTTGCGAACAATAATCCTAGGAACATGCTATCACTTAGCGAATTCACTAAGAAAAAGGCTAAATCTAGTTGGAATTGGCAACGTTGGTTACAAAGAACACATAACTTTAAATGGATTCCTAAAATTGTTAATATGTGTGCTTCTAACCCAACGGAACCCACAACTTCTTCGGGTTCCACCCTTACCATTGTACCATCGTCGTCTCTTTCATGTGATGCAGGTGGTGCAAATTGTTCTCTGGATTGTTGATAGCGGATGCTCCCGACACATGACAGGCAATCTCAAACTGTTAAGAAACTTTGTCTCAAAGTTCATTGGTACTGTCAGATTCGGGAATGATCATTTCGCTGCAATTATGGGATATGGGGACTATGTCAGTGGGAATATCGAAATTAGTCGTGTTTATTATGTTGAAGGCCTCGGTCACAATCTATTTTCAGTCGGTCAATTTTGTGATGGTGATCTGGAAGTTGCATTCAGGGAGAAAACATGCTTTGTTCGTGATCTACAAGGAAATGATCTCATGTCCGGCACACGTGGAAACAGTCTTTATACAATTTCAATGTCCGACATGACCGCTTCCTCTCCCATTTGTCTACTTTCAAAGGCTGAATCGACAAAATCCTGGTTATGGCACCAACGCATGTCACATCTCAACTTCAAAACTATGACTGATCTTGCTCGCCATAAACTAGTTGACGGTCTTCCAAGGTTCAGATATGCAAAAGATCACTTATGTCCCGCTTGTGAACAAGGAAAGAGCAAACGTGCACATCTAAGTTCTAAACCAGAACCAAGTACCGATCATGTTCTTCAACTTCTTCATATGGATTTATGTGGCCCAATGCGAGTACAAACGATTAATGGGAAACGATACATTCTTGTGATAGTCGATGACTTCTCCAAATGGACTTGGGTCTACTTTCTTCGAAGCAAAGATCAAGCTCCATCGATGATAATCACCTTTCTCACGAAAATTCAGGTTCAACTTCGCAACACAGTCAGAATCGTAAGAACAGATAATGGAACTGAATTCAAGAATCAAACTCTTCGAGATTAATTTGAGAAAGTAGGAATTGTACATCAAACCTCGATTGTAGGAACTCCCGAACAGAATGGAGTGGTCGAAAGACGCAACAGAACGTTAGTGGAAGCCGCACGAACGATGCTTATTAATGCTCAATTACCAGATTATCTTTGGGCTGAAGCCGTCTCAACCGCATGTTACACCCAAAATCGTTGTATGATCAATAAACGTCATAAAGTCACACCGTATGAAATTGTTCACAAACGAAAGCCTAACATACAACACTTTCATGTATTTGGTTCTCTATGCTATCCAAATAATGATCGTGATGATCTTGGAAAACTTAAAGCAAAGGCTTTCGAATCTACAACTGTCGTACTAGAGAGATTCAGGAGACTATTCATGCTAATTCTGATGAGCTCACAGATATGGCTTTTGAGCAGAACAGCTTAGGACCCGCAACCAACCGTCTTAACTTTCCAGATTCTTCAGCTGAACCTTTGTCACTAACTCGTAAAGAATTGGAAACATTGTTCTCTTCTTTGTTCGATGATTCATTTGAGACACGTGCACCAGAAGTATCCACTAGTTCCGCTGCTCAACCAGATAATATTCAACTACCTGATACAACGGTTACTACAACTACAATAGTAACACCCGATGCACCCCCGACTGAATCACCAATAATAGACGAACAAACCGCTTCCAACACCGACAACCCAACTGAAGATCTGAATCAATCACAAGTACCCGAACCTGCAAATTATGATCCAAATGCGTTCTTCAATCTGATTGCTCTGACTCCGAACCTTTCAGATATTGCTGAGTCGTCAACACGCAACTTGGAGCCAACTAATATGCAGCAGTTTCATAACCTTCACCCTTCAACACATCATTGGACTCGTGATCATCCAATTGTCAACATTATTGGTCATCCAACGGCTCCTGTTATGACTAGACAGAAACTTCACTCCGATGCCGAACATTGCATTTATGCTCTAACCGTTTGTCATGAAGAACCTAAAAACATCAAACAAGCTCACACTTACGACAACTGGATTGAGTCAATGCAAGAGGAATTCAACCAATTCAAACGTCTTGAAGTTTGGGAATTAGTTGAACGACCGGATGGGGTTTATGTCATTGGGCTAAAAAAAACAAATTGGACGCAGAAGGCACAGTTATTCGTAATAAATCACGTTTGGTAGCTAAAGGATATACTCAGGAGGAAGGAATTGACTTTGAGGAATCTTTCGCACCAGTGGCTAGACTTAAAGCTGTTCGAATATTTCTGGCATACGCTGCTCACAAAAACATGGTCGTTTATAAAATGGATGTGAAAACGGCATTTCTGAATGGTGAAATACGTGAGGACGTATACGTTAGTCAGCCAGAGGGATTTGTTGACCCAGGGCACCCAAATCATGCTTACAGACTTAAGAAGGCTCTCTATGGTTGGTATGTGCTATTTTACACATACTTTTGACCTTAGTTTAAGTGATTTATAGACCAAAAACTAACGTGAAACGCCAAAGATATCTTGTTTTTGTGTTTGTGATCGTGCAGGGACGGATATTGCATAAATAGCACAAAAGTCAACCTAAAAACCTAAAACGAACATAAGATGTGGAAAAGTGTCACAAAGCCGAGTCAATGATGAAATCTACTCAAGGAAAGCCCAAGTCGACAAAGTTATTTCTTAAAAGCTCAAAAAGATGGAAGAAACGCTTAATCAAAGTTGGAAGATATTCATGATAAGAAGCTTTCCAAAATTGAGCTAGTGAACGTTTTTGCATCTTTGAAGACCTTTGAGATATGAGTCAACTTAAATCCTCAAGATTACATTAGTGTTACGTTTAATGTTTAAGAACGTTTGGTAGTTTGTAACATAGTTTTAGTGCTATATCATGAATTGTAAAGGTTCAAGGGCTTAAGTTGCAACATTGTCAAAACTTTAGAAGCTCTTGGCCTATAAATAGAAGCTTAAGCCTCATTGTGAAGGTTGGTTAGCTTTAGGTTAGTTTGAGGATTAGTTTTAGGATAGTCTTAGTTTATTTTTGTATTAGGTAAGTTTTATTTTTATGCAAGTTTATTTCTATGTCTTATTTCTAGCTTATTTGAGTTCTTTACAAGCTTTCTTTTACAAGTCATTAATCTTTCAAGCTTCTTTACATGTTCTAAATATTTCTTAATAGTTTTTATTTTCTTTGTCAACTTTGCATGTTTTTAGTTTCAAGTGATAAGATTTACAAATAAGTTAGGCTTCCAAAAGAAGCCGTGGCTTGTTTGTTTATTTTTGAGCTTATTTTAGTGTCTTTACATTTTATTTACCAAGTTTTTACAAGTCTAATTTACCTTTTATTAAATCTGTGTCACGTTAAGAGTTCAGTATGTTTAGATTTTAGGGTTTAGTAGCGAGTTTAGATTTTAGGGTTTAGTAGCGAGTTTGTCTTTTTTTTATATATATAGCGAGTATGATTTTTGGTTCCTAGCGAGTATGTAGCTTAGGGTAGCGAGTTAGGTTCTTAGAGCTAGCGAGTATGAGTTGCAAGCCCTAGCGAGTTTGGGGACTAAAAACCTAGCGAGTTTGGGACTTAACCCCTAGCGAGTATGGGAAACAACTTTAGCGAGTTTGTGTCTATATTAGGGCTAGCGAGTTTGGGATATGGGGTCTAGCGAGTTTGGTCCTAAGTGACCTAGCGAGTATGATGTTTTCTTATAGTAGCGAGTTTGTTTTTTTTGTTTTAGATAGCGAGTTTTAATTTTAGTCTTAGTTTATTTTGAGTCGTGTCTTGTCCTCTCTTCTTGTATTATTTCTTTTACAAGTCGAGTTAGACTTTTATTCCCCCTCATCGTTTATCGAGTGAGGTTTTTATTTTCTTAATTTTAAATGTTATGCTGTCGAAATTTTCTTAAAATCTTTTTAGAGTCGTTTTCTTATTTTAGTCTCGTGTCTTTAGTTTCTAGTTTTAAACTATAATTACTTTTAATGTTTTACAAGTCTTTTATTTTCTTTATCGCTTTATGCTTTTAATATGAGTCTCGAGTAGTTTTAAATCGTGTTTGCTTAGTCACTCGAGTTTGTGAGTTTAGTGAGAGCTTAAATGTTTGTGATAAGTAATCGAAAGATTGCTTAGACGTGTGAGTTAATTATTTGAAGACGAAATCTTTGAACGATTAATTCACTCGTCTCGAGTTAATATCTTTTCAAAATATTAATCAACAACTAATCTCGAGAAAGGAGAATAACTCGTTGCAAACTTTTACCTCAAGCTTAATGAACTTATTCGCGTCGCTTTGCAAACACATTGTCTTTTAAATTCATTTACCGTTTTATTTACTTATCGCTTTCATTTACCTCTTTCTTTAGTCGCTTTATTACATGCTTCTTTACTTGTTTTCGTATTTCATGTCGTTTTACCGCTTTCCTTTACTTTAATTTGTCGTTGTAGTATAAACAAACAAAAACTTTCTTTTAAACCTTATTCATCACACATAGCTCACGGTCTTGAGTGACGAGATCCATATTCAACCCTCGTTGGGACAACGATACCCGTGGTTCGAGCTTGCACTTTGCTCCCGCGATTTATCAATGGTCTCAAACAAGCCCCCAAGGCGTGGTATGATAAACTTACTGCTTTCTTGCTTGCTAACTCTTTCACAAAAGGTTTGTTAGATCCAACTTTATTTATTCAAAAACACGGGGAAGATGTTTTAATTGTGCAAATATACGTCGATGACATTATTTTTGGTTCAACAAACAAAAAGTACTCAAATGCTTTTGCCAGATTAATGTAACAAAATTTTGAAATGTCAATGATGGGTGAACTTACGTTCTTCTTAGGACTACAAGTTCATCAGTCTCCCCGTGGAATTTTCCTTAATCAGTCCAAATACGCTCTTGAGATAATTAACAAACATGGCATGACCAGTTGTGATACGTACAATACACCTATGGCCAACACAACTAAGTTAGATGCGGATCCAAATGGGAAACCAGTTGACCCCACGAAATACCGTAGTATTATTGGGTCACTGATGTATCTCACCGCTAGCAGACCGGATATTGTATTTGCTGTATTTATGTGCTCTCGCTATCAGTCCAGTCCTACTGAACGTCACCTCAATGAGGCTAAGAGAATCCTTCGATACGAAAAGGGAACCATTCACTTGGGGATCTGGTATCCGAAGGATTCCGGTTTTGAACTAATAGCTTTTTCAGACGCTGATCATGCAGGGTGTATGGATACACGCAAAAGTACTTCTGGTGGTTTGCAGTTTCTTGGAGATAAACTCGTGTCTTGGCAATCAAAGAAGCAGGATTGCACTTCCCTCTCGTCAACAGAAGCTGAATATGTTGCCATGTCTGCCTTTTGTGCACAAGTCATTTGGATGCGTACACAGCTAATGGACTACGGTTACTTATTCAACAACATTCCGATGTACTGTGACTCGAAAAGTGCGATAGCAATTTCTTGCAACACGGTTCTGCATTCAAAGTCTAATCACATTGATCTCCATTATCACTTCATCAAGGAGCATGTTGAAAAGGGTATAATAGAGTTATATTTTGTGGGTACTGAATACCAACTGGCAGACTTGTTCACAAAACCATTACCACCGGGAAGGTTTACAGAGCTAGTTCACCGGATTGGCATGCGGTGTTTCACTCCAGAGGATCTAAAATCTTTTCTAGAAACCAAATAACTGAGTCATATATCAAAAATATTTTTGTACATATTTATTAAAAACAAAAAGACAAAATCAAAAAATCTTCAAACATACCAAAAAGATTTTACATTTTTTAAGTTTTATTTCTATTTTTTTCTCTCGTTTTTCAAATGCATGTACACTACCTTCATCAACACTTCGGTTTATTAAAAATTTCTCAATTTTCATACCAAGTGTTGAGGGGGAGAAAATGTTCTTCAAAATTCAAAAATCTTGTTCAAACACGTATACTTGCATATTTCAAATGTTATGATGTTATCTTGTAATAATGGTGGAACGCCACAGGTTATCCCTCGTATCATTATTTTTTACTTTCCTAATTTGCTTTTAGCATAGTATATCTTTGTCATTAATGGTCGTTGCATTAAACCGTTAAATATTAAAGCTTTGGACCTTAGAAATGATTATTTTGTAGTTAAGGGACTAATCTTGCCAAAAGATCAAACTTTTTAAAAGTATAACCAAAAACAAACACCCCCGTCTTTTTTTTACTTTCACAAAATACAAAAACAAACACATCTCTTTCAAAACTAACGGTCCAAATCCAATATGCAAATCCGTGCTTCATTCCTTCAATCCGTAAGTGTTAATATGATCTTTTGCCTAATCTAAAACATGGTTTTAACGAATTAAGTTTTTGATGGCTAGATTTTCACAATTTTTGTTTCTAGATCTAGGTTCTCGTAAATCTTGAATGTACGTGATTTATGTGTTTTGTGGTTATGTAATCATAGGGCTTTTGATCTTATATGTCTTCTAATCATGCCTGAAACGTTTAATCACTACAACAAACACGTTTGTATGGATTTCGAAAGTTAGGGTTTCGTATGATTTGGGGTTTTGTGTTTGAGTGTTGTTTAGTTTAATTTCTATGGTGGGATATTTTTGTTAGTGTTTTTGTAACATGTTTGTGATCGTTAATTGCTCTTATTATCTCATTTGAATGAATTCGAAAGTTAGGGTTTATGTTTGAATTGCGTTTTTTCATGGTTGTGTTCTAGAGCCTAATTAAACTGCTTATATGTGTTTCTTTGAAGGTTAATTGACGTATTTCATAAGTTTTACTACATGAATGTTCGAATTGGTTGTTCTAGATAAATTTAGCGCTCGTTATGTTTCGAGATCTTTTGTATGTGACATTGATGTGATTCTAACTGCTGTTCATACTCAATTCATCATGTGTTCATTCAAGGATCAATCTATTCAACGAAAACGTATGTCTTCAAAGATTTCGAAAATTCTTGTATAAGAATTTTTCGAGAAAAATAAATTTATCGAGATCTTTTCTTGATAATTTTATCGAGATCTCTCGATAATTTTTCGAGATCTCTCCTTAACAATTGTTATCGAGAACTCTTTGAAAATTTTCGAGATCTCTCAACAAAATTATCGAGATCCCAAGATTTTCGAGAACTTTCAAAATTATCGAGATCTTTCATGTGTTTTCGAGAACTTGTGAAATTGAGTTATCGAGAACTTTTACTCAGAATTATCGAGAACCTTTGTTATTCGGAGTTATCGAGATCTTTTCGTTTGAAATTATCGAGAACACTATGTACAAAAGTTATCGAGAACTTCCTAAGTAATAGTTATCGAGAACTTTGTTTGTCATATTTTCGAGATCATACTTAACATATTTTTGAGAATTCACATGTATTGTAACTTTTCGAAAACATGTATTATGAATGAATCCTCATGAATATGTGTGATGTTTGTGTTGTAATAAGGGTTATTAATTTGTGATTTTGTAGTATTTATGTTCATGTATTCTTTTAGACGTTTGTGCTTTAAATGTCTCATTGCTATGTCTTATAACATACATGTCAAATTGCTAATACTGTCACTTATCACATATTAATTAACTGGACCTTAAATGCATCATACAACTTATACGTCTTTGCATATCAAACATGAACGAGGAATAATGACTAACGAATCTCGATGTTTGATTTCATGACATTACATTTACAGAACACAATGGCTCAACACACTGAATCTGTCCCAGAACAAACTCTACCTCTACTCACACTTGGTGAAATTGTCCCAGCAGACTACAGCGTAATCATTGACCAAAACCATCCACGCATAGACTTCAACAGACTCAGTATTCTCGAAGATACGTGTAAGATTGTTAAGGGCATACTACTGGCTCATCCTTGCAAACCAATGCTAACTAAGTCTACATAAGTACCAATCTTCTACATTCATCAGTTCTGGTACACTGCTAGGGCTAACTTGGACGATATATCATTCACTGTCAAGCTGGATCGTCAGGAATACACTGTAGACCTTGATGTTCTTCGAACCATTCTCATGTTACCTACACCCAATGAGTTTCATCCCATGTTAACTGAACTTGAAATCCTGGATTACTTCATTGATNCTACATAAGTACCAATCTTCTACATTCATCAGTTCTGGTACACTGCTAGGGCTAACTTGGACGATATATCATTCACTGTCAAGCTGGATCGTCAGGAATACACTGTAGACCTTGATGTTCTTCGAACCATTCTCATGTTACCTACACCCAATGAGTTTCATCCCATGTTAACTGAACTTGAAATCCTGGATTACTTCATTGATCTAGGATACGATGTTCAAGATCATCTACCACTCACCAGCCTATCGAGGTTGAACGTCAAATATCTGCCACAACCATGGAGAACGTTCTACATGTTGATAGTCAGATCAATTGCTGGAAGGAAGAGTGGTCACGAGCATCCACGATTGGAACACCTGCAAGTGTTTTGGGGAATGATGAGCATGAAACCGATTGACTTTGCCAGATCCATAAGGAGCGACATGATCCATCACATTTAGACTGACCGTGAAAGGACCGTGATTCCGTTCATCAGGTTCACAAAGCTGCTCATTGAACAATTCTGTAAGAAAACACCTGATTATCTCAAGAGAATGCATGACCGAACAGAACCCAAAGACATCTACAACCAAGACTACAGGATCTCCTTCGTCAAAACCATCAGGTTCGTTACAAGGACGAAAGGACTGAGAATCCCAGACCACTTTCTGGATGAAGAGATCAAAAAGACTCAAAACTTCAAGATTTATGACAAAGCCTTTCAAGCTGGGAAAGTTGGTTACATTGGTGAAGAAGAAGAACCAGCTTCTATAGTTCAAACCCGAAGCAAAAGAGGTGGCAAGTCGGGAAGTACAAGCAGCACCACAACCTCCCAACAATCTAAGACCAAACCGAAACCACCCACCAGACCAAGAAGGAAAGTCGCACCAAAACAAATTCCTCAAGATGAACCGTCAGCTTCATCGTCAGAAACAGAAACTGAATCTGAATTCGGTTCTGAATCAGATGACGAAGAAGACTTTGAAAGAAGAACTAAAGCAGAGGATGATGAAGAGGAGTTTCCTGGACTTGAACTTGCAAAACAACTTAGCAAGGAAACACCTCAAAAGGAACAACAGAAAGGTACAGGGATCACCATTAATGAACCCAGTGGTGATATTCGTGATGAAGAAGTAGATGAACAAACTGCGGTACCACTGGTAGACAAGCGCAAACTCAAAAGCATCATTGTCGATACCAGAGCAGAACAGAAGCAGCAAGAGAAAGAATTTAAAGAAGCTGCACTTCTAAGTCTCCATCATCCACAACCTCATCAAACACCGCTCAAACTACAAACACATGAGGGTGGCTCAAGTAGCACTGTAGTTCCTCCTTCCTCACAGACTGAAATCGAACAACGTGATCCAGAAGGGAACATTATTATGAAGGAAGCTACAGAGGAAGATGCTGAGAAAGAGCAGACTGAGTTCATCACACCAGAATTCATTGATCAAGTTCGTAGAGAAGAGGAAATTAAGAGGAAGGCAAAAGAGGAGACGGAAAGATTACTTCGTAGCGATGATGAAGACGAAGAATTCTTTGACACTGACCAACTCATCAACTCTCCTCCTCAATCATCTTCAAAGGATCCACCGATTCCCTCAGGCACACCTCCAAGGGTTCCTTCACCTCCTCCATCAGAACCTGACCATGAATCATATTCATCATCATCACATCATTCATCTCCACCACCAACAAAGAAAACATCGAAAGGCAAATCGATCAAGAAGAAGAAGGGAAGCAAATCATCCTTGACAGCATCGCAAAGGATTAGACAAGCTGTTGCTATGGCAAGGCAAAAGAAGAAGGAGACACAACCTCAAGCTGGAGACCTTAAAGACCAAGTTCAAAAGTGTGACAACCCGCAAATTTCCCTACAAGTTCTTTTTGGAGAAACGAACATCTGTTTTGAGTTTGGTATGATTTTCGAGATACTAGACATATTTATAGTCATTTTTATCGGAAATAATATTCTGAGAGCGATGGTGACATTTACGTGTCCTGAAAATGATTGTTATCGAGCCTTAATGAACCCCGAACCTCATTTCGTGAAAGATATAATAAAGTACGAATCTGGTCCTTGAGTTATAATTTCATTTGCGCCCCCTCATCTATTGGAAACTTTCCACCTTGTTTTTATAAGTTGGAAATATGCTTATATAGAAAGCATAACTCATTTAGGGTTTTCATCCCCTTTTCTCTCTTTCCCCAGCCGACACCCAACACACCTTTCTCTCTCTCTCTATAGTCCAGCCACCTCCGGCCATTTTCCGGTCACACCACTGAGCGTCTAAGCTCACCGCCACCACCATAATCACCACCATCTTATTATCTTTCTTTTGAGCTACTCCACGCGCGATAAAACTAAAATTCTGAATTAAATATATGTGATTCCCATAATAATCTAGTGTCTCTACAAATTTTCATAGATTTTATTAGCAAGTGCAAGTAATGTTACAAAAATCATCTTTCCAGACCTACCCAGAAAATTAACTACAGATACACATAGAAAGTTTGCCTTTGATTTACTCATTTCGACAATCCAGAAAAATCCCCAAGAATTCCAGGAAGTCACACATAATGTAAATATCATCCCTGTAAAAGGAGACCTCTTAACTCCCTGTGGTTTGAAATGAAAAATCAAAAACAGCGTCTGATTTTCAGACTCGGATTCATAGATTTGAGAACTTATGTTCTAAAAATCAAAAAGCTTAGTTACCGACCTCTAATTGCTATGAATCTTATAGTTCCAGAAAGTAGAAAAATAGTACTTATGCTTAGACTCAAAAATCACTTAAAAACACGTTGGCATCTTCAGTTTGGTCACTCATCAATCCAACCCAAATTCTGCACAGCATCATAAACAAAACCCTAACCCTAACCAACGCGAGATAAAACCCCTAACATATCCCTAATTATGTTTTAATGATCAAACATGTTTAATTACTGGATTTTAATAAACCCTAATCATATCCATCAATTATAGTTACATAAAAAAATTTAAAAACAAAAGATGTTAAAGAAAATAGGTGATTAATCATACCAAACCTTCGCGGGATCACCACGAATCTTGATCTTGAGTTCTTGATGACAAACAATTATTGAGGCTAGAGTTTTCCCTTATTTTTTCTGTATTTCGATTATGGGAGGGAGTAGGAACCGAATTTTATTTTTTATATAAGATGAGTTGGATCAAATTCTAGTTGGGCTTGGACTTGTATGGGTTTATAATTTGGTAACAAAAAAAATAGTGCATAAACTTTTTTTTTCATTAAAAATCCAATCGGCCCATATATAATACATGTATTTGTTTACTTATATTTAGGTTATAATCATAACAAATGAATAAAATGTTAACCAAATTTTATGGTGTTATATGTACAATGCCAAATACACATAAAATCACTATTACATCATAAAAATACTTAGAATTTCAGTAGTCTATTACAACCAAATTGAATGAAAATAAAGAAAATAAGTATATCTTACAAAGTGATGAGGTGACTATAAATCAAATCTTAATCACCTCTACTCTTTAATCCTTTTCTTGAGTCTTTTCACCACTTGATTCTAACTCTTGTTAATCATCCAAGAATGACCTTAGCTTCAGCCCTATTTACCTTTTATATCTCCTAATTCAACCATTGAATTATGAAGACAACACAAGGACTAGTTGTAACACCTTGACCTTCAATCTTTTATGTATAACTTGTAGATAGAAAACCAAAAATGATGGTGTATGCTTGTTGGAAGTACACGGCCACAAGGAGAAACAAACCAAGAGAGAAGAATTATGTTATATTTTTCATGTTACGAGAAAAAATGAAGATAAGAAGTACTAGTAAGTATTAGATATTTAGCAAATGACAAGTGTGTCATTTGCATTTTAAACGTGGCTTCATATGGTGAAATGGAAGATTTTGATTTCTATCTTGCATAGATATTTTTAGTATAATAATAGTGTAGGATTTAAAGGGTATAGTTTGGTCACCGGTAATTACTAATGTTAAACCGTCAAGTCTCAAAACTTAAAAACCAGGTAACATAAAAATGTAATACTTATAAAAATGTAATACTTATAAAAATGATAAAACTTATAAATATACTCTAAGTATATTAGACGTGTGATAAGTTTAACGGAGTGCGTAAATGTTGATAAAACCTAATAACGTATGTTCAAATATTACGTAAAGAGTATAGAGCTTATGTCAAAATGACGAAATGACAATAGTCCATATAAAATGTGACTGTTAGTAAGAGTAGAGTATATTGAACTGTAGGAACCCAGCACTCCTTGATCGTTACGGGCTCCAGGCTGTTAAACCTTTAATTATCTAGGAACAATAACATTGAATAACATGCAGCGGAATAATAAATAAGAACATCAATGTTATCAACAAGGTTTTTCATTATCATCTCTAACATACAAACATCTACAACTCCAAT
>LBNU01038077.1:47196-57470 GCA_014162995.1 Artemisia annua | reverse complement strand
TCCAAACTCATACTAGAAGCACAAAAAGTATAAGTAGACCGCAACCTCTTGATAAATCCTCAACTAGATGAGACACTAAGCACTACAACGTAACTCCTTAAAGTGATAGCAAATGTGAGCATTGAGCACCTTCAGTTTGTAAATCACACACCTTTGCTAGATTCATCAAGTCTTTGTCACAAAAATAAAGCACAAACAAGTTATCTCCAAAGTGTCTCAAACTTTGAGATATGATAAGAACACGCATCCAAGAAACTCAACTACAATATCAAATAAATGATATTCAACCTTCTTCGTAATCAATTAAGCAATAAGAATGAGCCTTTTAATCTTTTAAGAACATTAAATTCTTCCTCTGTGTGTGTAACAAATATCCTTCTGTGTGTGTAATCCAAAACCAATCAAACTTATCTCAATCTAAGCATAAGTACTTCCCCTTACTGCTCGTAAACCATGCATATATATTGAACCATAAAACTCTTATAGTCTCCATAAATCATTCAAACACGGCAGTACTTTGAATATAACAGTACTTCGACAGAACAGTACGTTGAATGAGCAAGCAGTACTTTCAAAGTATATGAGCAGTACTTTAAATGAGAAGAGCAGTACTTTACCTATAACGAGCAGTACATTCAAAGAATGTGAAGCAATACTTTCGAATAACCAATAACTCCACTCTTGCTAAGGCATATCCACGTCCAAATCACAAATCAAGCAGCAACAGTACTTTGAATTTGATATGCAGCAGTACTTTAATAATGGACAACAGTACCTTGAAAAATACTCGAGCAGTACCTTGAGAGATACGGGCAGTACTTTGAGATAAACAAGCAGCACTTTCAAATTCACACAGTAGTACTTTCATTCAAGCAGCAGTACTTTGCAATGAGCAGTTCTTTGTAGCAGTACGTTGATCATAACAGCACTTTGAAGATAGCAGTACATTGAAAAATAAGCGTAGCAGCATTATCAAATTATCCTAGCACCAAACGACAAATCATAGGTAGGAGATAGTAATTAAATAGCGTAGACCCATGAATAACCCTTTGTCCATCATACTGTTCTATTTGACCAAAATATACGCATGATACATCAAATAACCAGTAGCGTAGCAGTATTACATTCAGTACCAAAAACGTGTAGCAGCAAACATGAGCAAATTTAAATCCCACCAATCACATCTCTGTTCAGTTGAAAATAATATTACCAACCCATGTGACACCAAGCAATATACAACAATCCATGTGATAAAAATATATTGTTTAACCCATGATTCATGATCAATCGCTGTCACCAATTCACATGTATTAATAATACTAGACTGTCCCATGGTTTTATGTAAATCAACTCCGCATACCGAATATTAAACATTTATCCTTGTCGCACATAAATAAAAACAAACAGATCGATACACTTATTAAATAAGTATACCTTAGATGAAAGCGACAATTCATAGAATTTCACTGCTCCACTTTCGCTTTAATTCATCCCAAACCAACAACTCAATTATTAGATCTTCGACCATTGATGGATAAATACAAAAAACTGAAGCTCGAACATCCAATAAGAATTTATGCCGACCCATTATAAAAGCGAATCCATATTAACAGTACTTCATTAAGATTCGATAATCCAAAAACCAATCATGTACAAGCGACAACCAATATATGAACAATTGATAAAGATACTGACCCACAATTTATAAATAATAAATAGTGTGAGGTTAAATAATTTATCAATCACTAACCCATGATTTTTGGTAGTACGAGGTTTGAACAAAGATCATCCAATCAGAATATCACCTTAAAAGTCCATCAATCTTTCTTCAATCGTGTGCAAGGCTACATACCAGATTTATAAATATCGATACCCTTAAAAATAAAACCGTCTGTATAACCTTTTTCAAATCTGCTCTTTACTTCGACAACAAAAGTTTCTTCAAAACAAAACGCTCGACCATCTAATACGATCATAAACACCTTGTTAATCCTAGATATCACGAGCCCCGGGCTCTGATACCACATGTAGGAACCCAGCACTCCTTGATCGTTACGGGCTCCAGGCTGTTAAACCTTTAATTATCTAGGAACAATAACATTGAATAACATGCAGCGGAATAATAAATAAGAACATCAATGTTATCAACAAGGTTTTTCATTATCATCTCTAACATACAAACATCTACAACTCCAATTCTACTTGATCAAGGTAGAACGACTTTGAGGCTGACTAACCAACTAACTCTAACTAAACCCTAGGCGTTTCCCAAATCCCTACGCCTAGGTTCCCACACACACACACCTTTGATGTTTACATCTTGTACGTACTTAATAAAACTAATGACCCTATGTCTCTTTATATACTAGAGACATCTAGGGTTTACAAGAGGAATCATAATACAATTAGGAAACTAAATCTTTTAAGTAAATCTTCTAGAATCTTCCAAATTCTCCATCTTTTTGTAGTTTCCCATCTTGTCACTTTAAGCCCTTCATGTTTCATTCTTCTTGTTTTGCATCATTAAATCAATAATAGACCCAACATGAACACATAGACTCTTCATAGTCTTGGGTTGGTCACGAGGAAAGTTCACACGTAACAATAAAGTAATAACATTAAATAATAAAAGGAATATTATTTAGCATAAAAGTAATAATAATTAACACTAGTTAAATATAGACGAAGGTGAACAAAATGTTCAGAGTGTAATAATTCGAAGTAGAGTAAATTATTTAACTTGGGAAGTTACCGGTTAACTACCGATTATAGTATTTGCTTTTATGTTACGGTAAAAGTCAAATAGTCAAAAGTCAAAGGGCAAAATAGTCATTTTTCCTTAAGAAAATTTACGGGTTGCTACAACCTCCACCAATTACGAAAATCAGGTCCTCATGATTTAGTTTGTGTTATGAGTTGATGATGTGCCCGAGAAAAGGTGGGGGTACTTCTGTAAGGGAACTTCATCCCAAAGTTCAGTGAGTGTTATCTACTGACGGTGTGTTTGAGAAAAGATGGGAGTACTTGCGACACATCTGGTCTTCACGCTCCCACTTGAGTTAGAGTTCTTGTTAGAGTTCCAATGAAACTTTGATAATAAGAATGCGACTTTACTTAAGTCGTTTGACCTCACGGTCCATAATTTCAACAGGCTCCTCTATAAAGTATAGTTTGTCGTCAAGTCGGATATCATCTAGTGGAATGACTAGGCTTTCATTAAACAGACTTTTCTTCAAGTTTGATACGTGAAAAGTGTTATGGATTCCACTTAGTTCTTGCGACAACTCAAGTCTATATGCTACCGAATCATAACAAGGATTTTGAATGGTCTGATGTTGAGATGTCTGGGAAAGGTGTGGGTATTCGTAGTGAATTCTGATATCACGCTCCCATGTGAAATCATGACTCTTTTAATGTTTTGATAGGTGAGTAAAAGTGCCCTGATCAATATTATGACTCAAATTAGTATTTTAAGGTATAAGGTAAGAGCTTTTCTTGGACGAGTCATAGTGTTGAGACCAAGTGAGTGGCGGGGAGTCATTAGTCGAGATGGTTTGAGTTCGACTCCAATTAAAATTTGGTTTGTCCTTCCATGCTTCATAGGCTTCATTAAAACTCTTAGTATCGGGGTTTGTATTGAAACATTTGTCTCCCGTTCCGTCGGTATGCGAGGATGCATAATCCGTAAAAGCTTGTTCGGGGAGTTCCATGCAATCATGAGTGTCATGGGGACCACTACATAATGCAAATGAAGAAGTGAATTAGTTCATTTGACGTGTAGGTGTTGGAGCTTTGTAGGAACTCATTAGGAACTTGACTTGGTCTTCAAGTTCCATGATCCTATGATCGGGAATGCTTGAGTTATTCGAAGGCAAGGATATTGCCTTGACCATTTTGCTCAACTCGCGACGGTCATTCCAATATTCATTATCATAGAGAACAAGATCTTCTATGATTCCCCATGATTCTTCTGCATTCTTATCACGTAGCTTACCACTGACCGCTTGGTCAACGGTTTGCCTTGTAGAGTGATTGATATGGTTATAGAAAATTTGGATTTGGAGCCAAAGATCAATGCCACAATGAGGGATTTTTTGGAGTAAGTCCTTGAAACGAGTCCACGCTTCGTAAAGAGTTTCACCTTGACGCTGTTGGAACATCAAAATGTCATTCCTTAGCTTGGTAGTTCTCCTCGGTGGGAAAAATTGAGCGAGGAAATGAGAAGTAAGATCATCCCAAGTTGAGATGGATCCCGCGGGTAAACACTAAAGCCAATTACTAGCTTCGTCACGTAGAGAGAATTGGAAAAGACGCAATCGTGTCGTCTCCTGAGTAGCAACATCAAGGTCAATGGAGTCAACAAATTTAAGAAAATCCTTGAGATGTTGGTTTGGATCTTCAGAACGAAGTCCATGGAATGTACATCCGTTTGCACCACCCTGATGGTGTCGGATCGCAAGGGAGACACATTGGCTCTTTGGGGGAGCTTAATGGTGTTTCGATAGCCTTGGTGGCTTGGTTTGCAGTACTTACCTAGAGTACGGGCTCGAGGTGGTTCGGGTGGGTCTTGGTGTTGTTGTTGGTGTGCTTGGTCGAGGGGTTCAAAGATATCATCACCCACCATGATGGAAAGTGATATGAGTACGAACAAAGGGAACAAAGAAAAGATAGACTACAAGAAAGCTAATAAAAAGAAAAATAAAAATCTCACTTGATAGTAATTTGATGGACGGTTCGTAAGAACTTTGATAACGCGGGATTGCGACCACGCAACAGGTTTTACCTCTCAAGGGATCTTGAGAAGCTTGCAATCCCACCAGGCAGTGTACCTGACCGATGTAGTATAGTGTAGTGGTAAGTACGAGGGATTGATCGTTCTCTCACAGGGAATAGTGTTCGTTAGGTATGAAAAACTACTCTAATAGGTCTAAGGATGAGGGATGATTATTTTGGTATTTTTATATTTTATAAAAGCAAGTAAAATCTCGGGTTTGAAGGATTGGGCGGAATTAGTTGCTAGTCAACTAACCCAAAAACGACTATTGCAAATAAAATAAAATAACAAGAAAATAAAAGGTTGTGAAACATATATGGAGACAAGTATGTTTACTTAGATTTCCTTACTCCCTAACTATCTTTTACCGGTTAATTAGTGTGTATTAATTGCGTGGATGACGGGTGTATTCCTTAATACCATTCATGGGGTGGCGTACGTACTTCCCCAACTCTATAAGCTCCTACTTCACTCCTATGTCGAGCCTGCTAGAAGCTCCTAACATGGGATCATTAGAATTCGCTCATGCATTAAATACAACCATAAAAACCTAGTACGCATTGGTTCATGTTTCTTAAGACGTTCAAGCAAGTTGCCGTATAGGAGGTTAGCCAGTTTTCTTAAGCCTAACATCGATAAACAATCATCCAATACAAGTAATAACACACCAACAATCAATAATCAATAGTTAGGTTTCATTAGATCTAAACAAACACAAAATAAATCTAGTCTAGGGTTTTGTTCCCAAAAGTTGCACACTAATGAATGAAAAATAGAAAAGTATATATAGAAAATACACTCTGACGGCGTCAGCTTATACGCTCTGACGCCATCAGCTCGCCGCCATTAGGGTTCTCGGATGGCCTAGATCTACTTCTGACGCCGTCACTTGTAAACTTGCTCTGGGCCGTCACTCTTTAACATTACACCTGACGGCCTAGAATCTCTAACACCTGACACCGTCAGGTGTAAACATCTCATTTTCTTCTTAGGGCATCACGTATAATCAGAATCCACTCCTTTGTCTTGGTTGGCTGACGGCGTCACCTTGTGACTCTGACGCCGTCAGGAAGGATTTCTAGCATTCTTTTGAGACTTTGTCGTTTTCTTCACTTTATGCTCCAAAAACGTCCAAAATGATGTGTTTTCCAGAATTCTTCTCAAAAGTACCTAAAATGACAAAAGGAACGATTTAAGGCAATATTTGATCATATTAACACGAATTAGGGCTTAAATGACCCCCTAAAACGGGTACACTTTTCTCCTCATCAAATACCTTTACACTTGAGATTTGCTTGTCCTCAAGCAAATAGGCTTTTATTCCAATTAAAATATGAGTTAGGGGTCATTTAACACTAATATAAAAGTAATTACAACAAATAGTTACTCGACCCTAATCATAATAAGCACAGAAATCATACACTAGCACCTCACAAATAGTGTTTGGATACTCTCATCTCTTGGGTGTTATAAACCTATACAACTACATTTGAAACGGAATAAAATCACTCACTACCTGTTATAGCAAATAGATTACCATAGGCTTGGGAGAGGATCAATTACTCCTCCACTAGGCGTAAGCACCTAAGATAAACTATCAAAGAGGGCTTTCCAAAGGGTTGTAATGTAAGGTGTTGGGATATGATAAACACGGTTTGGTTGGAATAAAGGGTATTTTACTGGTGGCAAGTTAATTATCATGATCAAATACATGTACTATACAATGTTGCTAAGCCAAGACTCGACTCAACTTAAGCTAAAAATGAAATAATAAAAACATAAACAAATATAAAAAGAAAACGGGATGGTAGTCCGTATGTTTTTTTCTACTTCTCTTTTTCTCATTTTTTTTGTATTTTTCTTGATTTTTTCGATTTTTTTTTCTTTTTTATTTATTATTATTATTATTTTTTTGCATACACTCTTGCCCTACCATCCAAAATAATACATCATAGGGGCCTCGGTTCTTCCCTTACACTTGAACTTTTACATACTTTACAAATAACTAATCTAATGACTCGAATTACGATAATCGAAAAACCTGGAGTACTTTTTAAAATATTTAGCATGGGGGTAATAATGATGTTCTTCCCCATTACTCCATTAAACTAGTACTTTACCCATGCGTCCCAATCGTCCCAAAACAATATGTACAAGATATGACTCGACTTAGCAACCATGTAATCAATTAGATAATTAACAAAGGGTTTAACACAAATGTTGTCACAATAATGCACTAAAGATGAGTGCATACAAGGTAGGCTAAGGCGATTTGGGTGTACATTTAAGTGGGGTGTAACAAATTCTCACTTTGAGTAAGATGCTCAAAGGTCGAAACGAAAAGATAGGCTCTGAGGGGTGTACTAGGGGTATCGTGTACCAAAAATGGGTACAACGCAAAGGGTGTGGGAGAATTACTTGACCAATGTAGCCAACGTAATTATAACAAAAACACGGGTGTAAAACAAGGGGTTAATCCTAATGCCTCTTATCATGTAGTAGATCTAACTACACGAATGTAGTCTCACTTGTGGATTTGAGATGGTCCTAACGCAAGTTCTAGAATCTAAGTGCTACCGGTACACACATCATAGCATAAATGCTTTTCCTACCAATTCTAGGGGCGAACCTCACATATTTGGGGTGGAAAATTTTTTAGTGGTACGGTTTTTTTGCTAGTCATATAATTTCCTATCCATGAGACGCTTATTAGGACCAAAGTTTCACTTCTAAATGTTGTAAAAAATTTTAAATTGGCGCTAAAATTGCCCTAACAAATATTTCTCTCGGTTTTATTACAAATTTACTATCAAACAAACAAAAATCAAGCGCAATTGCATTCTCTAAGGTGTCTTCATTTACCCCCCCTCCACTTAAACCGAACATTGTCCCCAATGTTCACATAAAAGATGTAAAAGTAATGAAAATGAAAGAATGAAACAAATACTCCCCTGATTCGTTAGGTGTGGATAGTGAGGTAACATGGTTAGATCTTCTTCCAAGAAAGATGAACGATCAAAGCTTCCCTTACGAAATATAAATCATCTCCTTGTCCAAAATAACATGTTAACCTGAAAAACAATAAAGGCGAACCTCGCGTAAAATCGGCGGTATAATCTATAATAGGATATAATGCTTGTGGAATGAATGTTTTCGCAGAATTCCTGGAGATTATAAGTCAGAGAATTAACAAAACTTTTTATGTTTCCGGAAGAAAAACAAAACTTTCAAAAATTTCAGAAAATTACTGCCTGACGCCGTCAGGTTGTAATGCCTGACGCCGTCAGAAATGATCTGACAGAATTCTCATGTTAAGTTTCCGGAAAATTTCTGGAAAAACTATACCTTACTTCCTGGAATTCCTGCAAAAATATCATTATGACTAGACACAAGCATTTGACTCAAACAAGTACTAATATGCATGTTAATTTACATTGTTATGATTCATGTTCATTCGTTATTATTAACCGATTTAGATTTCTCTTACACTTATCTTTTGCAAAATACCTTTATATGTAGTTAAGACGAGGTTAAAAACAAAATAAAGCATTTTCACAAGTTAGTTTTTTTTTTAAGCATGAATCAATAACAAGAAAAATAACCTACATACGGAGAAAAATAAAATCAAGCAAATAAATAAATAAACACAAAGCTTGGGTTGCCTCCCAAGAAGCGCTTTTCTTTATTAACGAGTCTTGTAGCTAGACTCAAAGTCACCCTATGTTTCCCCGTTTTGTTTCTCAATTGCCCCTCTAATCATTCTAACAACCTCCGTATCAACTTTGTATCTAGGTCCGAGGTTCAAGCAATCTTTATAATAAAGGCTTCTCTTATTCCAAACATAGTCCATGCCTTTCTTCTTATTCTCATCATTGATGTCCTCAATTGCACCAATGTAATCCTTATCTAGTCGAGGCACGAAACGAAATTCTTTTACCTTATAGGGCATCCTATAAGTGATTCTATCAATGTTATTAGAAAACTGAACCGTGCCTCTTAAACGATCAAACTCCATATTGGATACCTCAACAAATGGTTTACCTAACACAACGTGAGATAAGCGGCAATCAACAACACTTGCCAAATCTTCAAGAACTATGAAGTCGATGACAAAGGTAAAATTTCCAACAAGGACATGAATACCTTTAACCCTTCCAACGAAGTAACAAACGCCGCCGGGATACTTGGGGTCTTTCCTAGGCTCAAGTGGTCTATTCATTATGTGGCTATAAACGCTTGAAGACATCACGTTGATTGGGGATTCACAGTCAATGTAAGCATGCTCAATAGGTTGGTACCCAATCATACATGGTATCTTCACATTCCCAGGATCACCCCTCTTAATTTTTGGGTCGATTTTAACTAAGGGTGGTCTAGGGTTATCAACTAGGTTGTTATAGTAAGCAATCTCCTCCTCAGTGGGGTATAAATTGAAAAAATCATCCAACCNGGATTCACAGTCAATGTAAGCATGCTCAATAGGTTGGTACCCAATCATACATGGTATCTTCACATTCCCAGGATCACCCCTCTTAATTTTTGGGTCGATTTTAACTAAGGGTGGTCTAGGGTTATCAACTAGGTTGTTATAGTAAGCAATCTCCTCCTCAGTGGGGTATAAATTGAAAAAATCATCCAACCTAGGATCTATCTCCTCTTCATAAAGCTTCTCAACCAACTCATCAACCGTAAGATTATTGTTTTCTAAGTAATTATCTGAGTACATGGCGGTTGCTAGGTCGTTAAGGGCATAGTCAAGCTCTATATCAATCATACTATTGAGCTCCCTAAGGTCACTTATCTCCTCCTCAATTTGGCTACGTAACAAAGCCACTTCATCTGATGTAAGGGGTGGATTCGCGTTTTCCATAATGGCCAACGGAATAAATAATGGAAAAGTTACTACGAACAAAAACACAAAGAAAAAGATAGACTAAAGAAATCCTAGAAAAATAAAATAAAAATCTCACTAGAAAGGAATCTAGTGAGTAGACCTAATAAAATAAAAATTCAACCTAAACAATAACTATTCCCCGGCAGCGGCGCCAAAAACTTGATAACGCGGGATTGCGACAACGCAACAGGTTTTACCTCTCAAGGGTGGCTCAACTCCTATACGGGTAACTTGCTTGAACGTCTTAAGAAACATGAACCAACGCACTAGGTTATTTATGGGTTGTATTTATGCATGAGCGATTCTAATGATCCCATGTTAGGGGAGCTTCTTAGCCAGGCTCGACATAGGAGCTGAAGTAGGAGCCTTATAGAGTTGGGGAAGTAACGTACGGGCCACCCCAGAATGGTATTAACGAATACACCCGTCATCCACGCCCAATTTAAATATACACTAATTAACCAGTAAAAAGGATAGTTAGGGAGGTAAGCGAAATCTAAGTAAACAACTTGTCTCCATATAAGTTTCACAAACCTTTTATTTTCTTGTATTTTATTTTTTGCAATAGCTAGTTTGGGTTAGTTGGACTAGCAACTAATTATCTCC
>LBNU01038077.1:3809-46980 GCA_014162995.1 Artemisia annua | reverse complement strand
GTTTTCTTAAGCCTAACATCAATAAACAATCATCCAATACAAGTAATAACACACCAACAACCAATAATCAATAGTTAGGTTTCATTAGATCTAAACAAACACAAAATAAATCTAGCCTAGCATGTTAATTGAAAGACAAGCATAAGATATAATTAACCAACACATAGACATATTGATTAATTTGAATGGAGACTTATCTTCAATTGAACATGGAAGAATCAAGGGTGAAAAACCCTTGAAAAAGCTGTCAAAGTCGTCTAGGGTTTTGTTCCCAAAAGTTGCACACTAATGAATGAAAAATAGAAAAGTATATATAGAAAATACACTCTGACGGCGTCAGTTTATATGCTCTGACACCATCAGCTCGCCGCCATTAGGGTTCTCGGATGGCCTAGATCTACTTCTGACGCCGTCACTTGTAAACTTGCTCTGGGCCGTCACTCTTTAACATTACACCTGACGGCCTAGGATCTCTAACACCTGACGCCGTCAGGTGTAAACATCTCATTTTCTTCTTAGGGCGTCACGTATAGTCAGAATCCACTCCTTTGTCTTGGTTGGCTGACGGCGTCACCTTGTGACTCTGACGCCGTCAGGAAGGATTTCCAGCATTCTTTTGAGACTTTGTCGTTTTCTTCACTTTATGCTCCAAAAACGTCCAAAATGATGTGTTTTCCAGAATTCTTCTCAAAATTACCTAAAATGACAAAAGGAACGATTTAAGGCAATATTTGATCATATTAACACGAATTAGGGCTTAAATGACCCCCTAAAACGGGTACACTTTTCTCCTCATCAAACTTCTAAGAATTTTTACAATCCTCATAGGCAGTGTACCTAACCATTGTTGTGTAGTATAGGTGAGACACGGGGGATTTATCGTTCTCTAGGGGAACAGTGTATCTGAAGGCCGAAGTGTATGTCGAGATAGGTCTAAAGGTGAGGGATGATTCTTTTTGTGTTTTTATATTTTTTGGAAAGAAAATTAAAATCTCGGGGTTTGAAGAGTGGGCGTTTTAGCTACTAATTAACTAAAACAAAACTAAATAATGAAACTAAATAAAACTAATAAACAAGAAAAGTAAAGTGGTAACTGATATGATAGGAGAATGTGTTCACTTAGATTTCCTTGCTCCTTAGTTATCTCCTATTGATTAGTCAAATTGTCACGTCCTTGTTTTACTTGAAGCGTTGTATTCCTTTTTATTGGTCGTGGGGAGGTGTCGAATGCCCCAACTCTATGAACGTATAAGTCTCCCCTAGAACCTTAAAGTCTATTAAGTCTTCTAGGATTTACAAGCCGTAATTCACGCAATAAATACAACGAGAAAAACCAACTAGTGCACTCAAGGGTTGCATTTTATAAGATGGACAAGCTAGTACTTATAAGAGTGACAAGCTAATATTTATAAGAGTTAAGCAGGTTTTCTTATTCTAACACGATGCAATCAATTAAACAAGAGACGAAAAATCAATAATCAATAAGTAGGTTTCTATTAGATCTAAGCAAATACTAATTAATCTAGCCTAGAATGTTAAAGTGAAGAGAAGAAAAGCATACAATCAAACAACACATAGACATATTGAATGTTAAGAATGAATTACTTATCTTTAATGAAACATGGATAAAAAGGCTGTAAAAACCTTTACAAAGTAGCAGAAATTCAGCTCTCTAAAGTGATACTCCAAGATGTTACAATGAATGAAAAGGATAATATATATATATATATATATAGGAATACATCTGTGACGGCCTCACTTGCAAATTGTGACACCGTTAGCCCGCTACCATTAGGGTTTCGTTATATGCAAGTCGCCGTTGTGGCACCATCGCTAATGTCTTCTGACGCCGTTATGAAGGGTCTTGACGCCGTCACTCTATAAAACTTTTGAGCCGTCACGTTTAAATTTTGCTCTAATTGTTGGTCTTCAGATACACCTGACGCCATCAGGTTATATTATCTTCCAAAACTTCTAAAGCAATGCTTGTAAAATATGTACACGTTTTCATCTCCAAATTGCAAGTGATGGTGTCACTTAGTAAAGTGTGACGCCGTCAGAGCTCCTTTTCTGACAGATTTTGCGACTTTGTCATTTACTTCACTTTCTTGTCGATTTGAGCCCAAAATACCGATTTTCAGATTTTTTGTTCCAAGTACCTTTAATGCTGTAATATCCTGCTAAAAACCCAATTATTAGGAAACACTAAACTTGAAGTAATTATGTATTATTGTTCATACACCCATTTTTAGGCAAAATTTTAAACTTTTGTTTACACTATGCAACTCTGAATCATTATGTGCTATGTGATTCACACTTACCTTGAAAGAGCTCACACGCAACCCACGATGACCTGGACAAGGCACAACACAACTATGGATCAGTTTTGATCACAAGTGCAACACTTTGCACTCACAACAACCACATATGAGATTTCTACCTCAATGGACCCCACAATACAAGTACGAATTACAACATACATTTANAAACTTGAAGTAATTATGTATTATTGTTCATACACCCATTTTTAGGCAAAATTTTAAACTTTTGTTTACACTATGCAACTCTGAATCATTATGTGCTATGTGATTCACACTTACCTTGAAAGAGCTCACACGCAACCCACGATGACCTGGACAAGGCACAACACAACTATGGATCAGTTTTGATCACAAGTGCAACACTTTGCACTCACAACAACCACATATGAGATTTCTACCTCAATGGACCCCACAATACAAGTACGAATTACAACATACATTTATGGGACCCACATCCCCCCTGATGGACCCCACAACACTCACACAACTGGAATACATCTCTGTGGGCCCCACAACTACCAAATATAATATAATATTCACTGTAGGACCCACATTATTCACAAGTGGGCCCCACATAACCAAGATTAACTACACAATACTTAATGGGCCTATACGACCCAACAACATGCACAAGAGCCCCATTTTTACACGGATCATATTTATTTTCACATTGGGCCGAATGATCTCACAAGCCCACTACGAGCCCCATTTTTTTGATTCGTGCAGAATGCGCGTATCAAAAATATACGAAGTAGACGTGAGTGGAATTTACCAATCAACCTTTAAGAAAAGGAAG
This sequence comes from Artemisia annua, assembly GCA_014162995.1. Taxonomy (NCBI): domain Eukaryota; kingdom Viridiplantae; phylum Streptophyta; class Magnoliopsida; order Asterales; family Asteraceae; genus Artemisia; species Artemisia annua. Next base: position 43,863 of record LBNU01038077.1, on the reverse strand, counting down.
ACTTGTAAAAACTCGTGAATACAATATATATATGTGATACCGGGCACGTGATTTCCCGGGTCGTGTCCCAACGAGGTGTGAATGGAAAGTATCGTGAAAGGAATGAGATTAAAATGCTTGTATGATAGGTTGTGAGAGTTATTTGGTATTGTGATACTTTAAAATTAACAGAAATTTGATAATTAACGAATGAAAATAAAAATAACGCAACCTAAAAGGGAATAAAAGCAATAGAAGACTAGGGAAATCCTAAAATACTACGGGAAACATATTAGGGAATTCGGGAAATACTAAAACACAATTTAACACAAAAACGTGACGTTTATTTAAGATAAACGTCAACGCGCAAATAAAAACATGAAATTAAATCTACACAAGTCCTACGGGTATAAAAACAATTTTCTACGCACTAAATGACAAAAGAAAAATTTTAGAAAAAAAAAAGAAAATTAAAAATTTAATTAAAATTCTAATTAATATGAATTAAAAACTATTTAACACTAATTAATTTCTAATAAATACTAAAACTATTTATAAAAATCTGAAACTTTTTGAATAAATACTACAAATTAATCTTAACCTAATAAAAATATAAAAAGTGAGGCTACTGTAGCAAATAAGCACACACGAAGAAGTTATAAGCTGATAAAGCTTATTAGGCTAAAAAGAAAAGAGGATGTTAAATATTAAATGTTGCAAAGCTAATATGAAAAAGACCCAAGGGCAGATGGTATAGAGTGTTGCTCTGAGCTGAGTGGCGTGGGTTCGAGTTCCACCCATGTCAGTTTTTTGCAAACTTTTTATTTTTGGATTTTTCTTTTTGCAAAATGTTTTAACAACTTAACCTACCAACTTTTGAAAAACAATGGTCACTGAAAAACTTTGAATAAGCTTGTGCAAGCTTCTCAATCCAATAGTGGTGAGTTTGACCAAAATGAGATTATGAGGAAAAAGAAAACTAAAAGCTCTCTAAAAGAGTGACAAGATCATAACTTCAAACTAACACAATTAAGCATTTATAACAAGCAACAAACAACAATTGACAACCTAAGTTAGGCATAAAGGTAAATCAACAAGCTCAGATCATGAATCAAAAAAAGCAAGAAGTAGCAGCAGCAGCAGTCCAAAAAGGGCCAAATAAAGGCTCAAAATAAGCAACCTAGATAAGCACTAAAAGGGAACTAAAAGCAATATCTTAAAAACAACCTAGGGGGCTACTCAAAACAACAACAAACAAGAAAATTTACCCAGATTTGAGCAACTTATGCTCAAATGAAATTTGATCTAACACTGGATGCAGGACACTTTTGTGTCAGATAAGCAGTTTCAAAAGCTGTTTTCAATAAGCAAATGGATCCCAAATCTGAATATTCTTTTTGAGCTTGAAAGATAAGCCACCAAAGATTACAAAACAACAATTCAAATCTATTTCCAAATCAAATTGAACCCTACAGATTATCTACAAAACTGTCCCATTTCTGCAGTATGCAATTTTGACTTTCAAGATTTTGAAAGAAATTTGACTTTGGTGACTTTGAATTGAACCTAGATGATTAATTAAGTGTTGTTATTAATAAATGAAGTGAATTATAGCAAACCTAACCCTCTTTGAATCAAATTTAAGGTTTTGACACAACAAATCCCAACAGCCTAGCTGTTATGATCTTCAAGATGCAATTTTGACTTTCCCTTTTGCAAATGACCAAAACAAGGCTTGAATTGAAATGATTGCTGCCTAAGTACTTTATACCAACAACCCTAAACTCTAATAACAACAACAACAAACAAATACTACCAATTCCAAACACCCCTTATTCTAACTGTTTGAGCAAATTCTCAAAGGAAAAGATTAAATCAACCCACAAACCTTACTAAGTAGATTATACTAAGCTATTATAAGTCTAAATGAGCATAATTGAACAACAACTAACAACAATTATTACTTAACAAAGATTATAGGAAAACATGGTCCAAAACCTTACTTGACATCCAAGCTAGAAGGCAATTGAGAATGAGTACCAAGAACATGACCTAATGCCCCTCATGGGACTCTAAACCAGATTCCATAACCATTTTTGCTTCTGCTTCTACCTTTCTTCTTCAACTTTTTATTTTTTTATTTTCTTTGTATTTTCCATTTTTTCTTTCTTTTTCTGAATTTACTGGATCTTAAACCTCAAAGAGCTTTTAAACAACTTAAATGAGCTTCTGAGAACAAGCTTGGTATAAATAAAGACAAATAACAACAATTTGCAAGAATTGGAAAATTGAGTGAAATTTGAAATTTCTTAAAAACTGAATAAGACTTAAATTACTTTAAAGGAAATTCATTACAGTAGAGAATTAAACAAAAAACAAGAAATTACAAAGAAAATTGGATGCCTTTAATGGCTACAAAGAGCTTCTATTTATACTAGACTAAGAGTTAGGTAGAACTTGCCCCTTGTGCTTGTTTACTGAGAGAGAATGGTGCCAAATTGTCCCTTGTGACCTTGTGAGCAAATCCCCATCGTTTAATTAAAGTAGAAATGATCTTGGCCTTCTATTTGGTTTTGGCGCCAAAACTGGTTTGGGTGTAATTGGATTGCCAGGGTGGATTTAATGGTTAGGTAGGGATTGTGAGGGCTTGGGGGAAGAGTTGGGGTGCTTTTGAGGTGGTAGGGAAGTAGGAGGTGGAGTGTGGCAGAGGTGGTGTGGTGGTGGTTGTTTATACAGTGGGTAAAACGGGGGAAAGGGGGTGAAGACAGGTTTGACTTTTTGACCTGGAATAAATAAACGTGGGGTTTGGGTTTATAAATAACGGGTGTTGGGTTTTGGGCTTTGTAAAGGAATTGGGCCAAGTGGGTTAAGACATGGGTTGGTTTGTTGGGTTATTAGAATAACAAAGGGTCCGCTTGGTTTATTAATAACACAAGCCCAAGGACCAATCATGTAAAATCTGAAAATCCCAGGGACCACTTCTGCCAAATCTCTAAACATTCTTCAAGGACTAATTTTGCCAAGTCTTGATTTCCAAAGGTCACTTTTATCATTTTTCTTTAGATTAAAATTTCCGGGGACCATTATTGCCATTTTCCGATAGTTGAGGGACTGATTTTGACATTTCTGCACATTTGCTTCGTTTTTCGTCTGTTTTCAATCCTTTGTACCTGAAACACGCAAAAACACAATCCAAGGATATTTGTGACATTATTTGATCGTTTTTAAGTGTTTTTGGTTGTTTTGACTCGGAAAACGGAAGAAAAGATATGTGCAAAAAGGTACATATCANCGAGCCCAGTCCAACAACAAGAAAACATATACAAACTCGTACGCCTAGACACGTTTGGTTTTGCCATCGTTTTCGCGATTCTTACACACAACGTATGGAATAAAATGCACCATCTCATTCCTTGCAACAAAAAGAATCGAGATCGACATTTATATCATCAAAATACGTATGTTTGAATAGTAAACGAAGGGCCTTTTGTAGCGAGGTCACACATTCACAAAACGTACACAACCTTGGTCACATTATACTAAACGCGTTTCTATTGACTCTCATACGTTCTAAACTCAGTCAAATGACTTCCTAAGTGTTTCTCATCAACTCACAACTCTCATGGTTCACAAACACGCCCAAACTAAATTCATGTGTCACGTTATATATATAAACGTACACACAAAGAACTCAAAACATGCAAAAGACAATGTGAGACATTCTAAGGCATTTGGAAACTCGTCATTTCTCATTTTAAGACATTCCATCTAAGCTAAACACGAACCTAAGTCCCCAAGGACTCACAACCAACATTCGACCTATGCTTATTTACTTTTGGTCACGTTGAATCCCATTTGGACTCCTAAGTGTTTCACGACTTCTACAAACTCTCTCAAGGACTTTTATGACTATATAATGACGTCTTAACATCACCACAACTATCACAAAAGACAACTCGATCAACAAGTGACCATTTGGTCACGTTACAATGTCAAACGGACCCTTTGATGTTTATACAACCAAACATGATCTCAAACTCTTTCACACTAGACCATATGACTCTACGAGGACCCAAAGACTTCAACACAACCTTTGCTACTCGTTATACTTGATACTCGAAATAAAATCATTCTTCTAGAACTCCTATGCCTCGTCATCCCTTGAACCGCCTATACACACACATGGAACTCTCAAGTTACAACCAATCAACCTATCCTATAGCCTACCCTACTCGTTATCTACTGCCCTTATTCTCTTTGTCTAGCAACTAGTAGCTATCCTCAGGTTATACTCCTCCCATGCAAGAAAACCTCACGTAAACTCAAAAACTCACTCACAAACATTCCTTTGTTCACTGCCTTTGTACCGAGAAGAAAGGAGAAGCTACAAGCCATCCAAAGCTGGTACAAGCTCACTGAAAGCTCATCCTAGATCCTAGCTGTGCCAACTATCGAGTTCCAAGCTCACAAGCCCTCACTTGATCTCTACAACTCATATAAACCCCACCTATGAAGGTGTGGTAAACAACTCTCAACACTTAGTCATTTTTACAACTCATTTCATGTTTTTCATTCGAGTACAACACCAATACTTTAGTTTATTTTCTCCTTTATCTCGTTAAGTTCATGCCCTACAAAAACTCTCACTCACATCTCAAAACACGTATGAATGAGACCATGAACTCTATTCAAACTTAACCAAACATTAAGATACCAAAAATCACACGTTTACAATCACACTTGGCCTATATCGAAAACTGTCTATATTTTTTCTAAGTGTTTAGAGGTGATTTTCTCACTTTCATTTGGTCTCGTTAATCACNAATCCCCCACACTAAGCAATTGCTAGTCCCTAGCAATCCGATCATGTGAAGTAACGAAAGGAATTCCAGAATCCATGAACAACCCGTTTTTGAAAATTTAATGGATTTGATGTCTCTTTACCAGATAGCCATTACTTCTGGAGTAGCCAATGTTTTAGTGTGATACTATGGTACATTGATGACCAAATGATTTTTAGCAAACCATCAGCTATAAATGGATTTGATTTGTCTTTACCAAAAGCCATTTGCTTTTGGACTAGCCAACTCTTTGATAGAATACAGTTATCATCTTGGTGAGTTGATTACCAATTATGGTTTTCTACTTCCTATACCACAAGCCATAGCCTTGTGGGCTAGCCAGCTCTTCACTATCAAAGATATAGTGAGTTGAATACCATACAATTTTTGGCAAATTTTCAGCCACAAACGGATTTGAGATTTCTTTACCTAGAGCCGTTTGCTCTCGGATTAGCCAGTCCTTATGTAGGTTAGACATGGTGGACTAATAACCATTTGTTGTGTTAGTGCAAAGCATTACACCAAGTGAAATAAAAAAAATTTTGGCCAAAACGGGGGTACTAGGGAACTAGAAGGCACACATGTGATCAAATTCGGCTAGAATTTCCCCCCACACTTAGAATTGAATATTGCCCTCAATATTCAAAGTACCGACACTTAGCCGAAACTTTTGAACGGAAAAAGGTAATAATACTAGCCAAGTATGGAAACGAAATCTTTTTTCACAAAAAGGATTTAAAATGATATCCCTGGATAAACGTTAGTAACAAGATCGGATATTGGGCGGCTGGATTGAAAACAGGCGCATCAATCATCACGATCAAAGGGAAACCTGAAAACAAGAGCAAACAACACACAAAAGCAAAGCACAGCAGGGGAATTCCCCCACACTTAGTGTTAGAAAACTGAAAGAAGTCAGAAACATGGGTGAAAACCCATGCAATGCTACTGTTTTTGTTAACCGAGTCACTAGCTTGACTCGACCCCGAATTCATTGGTCCATGGGGGAGCAAGTGGAAGAGAAAATCTTCATCGGACTTTCATTCAAGATGTTTGGATAAACATTGAATTTAGTGAAAGTTCCACTCCGATGAGAAACATCTGGCTCAAAAGAATGATAAATGGATATGCCGGGGTAAAAAATGGTGTCTTCACTTCCGAAGGAGAGAAGTGAAGGACAAGTCACCGTATAGGTGAAGAAAGGTAGAAAAGCTCGGACGACATATGTGAAGTCAATATAGTGGCGATCCTCAAAGGGAAATGTCACATATTTCGGAGAAATCATGTCTATATGAATCTCGGGATTAAGAATTGAGGTCATATCATCAAGTTTAGAAACAATAGAGTCCTTGACCTCATCGTTCTCTAACACTTCATCAAAAAGAGGATTTATGTCGATAGAAAAGTACTCGTCATCAAATTCAAAAAGAGAGTTCGAATAGACTTTGATACTTTCACTTGGGACGTCCTCATCCGAAAGTGATTCATCATCACTAGAGGAAAAATCATCGTTGAATTTGAAAAGAGGGTTAGAGAAAATCCCGGAAGTATCCTCAGAAATGTCAAGAGGATAATCATCACAATAAGACCACTCATAATCACTATAGGATATATCCTCGGACTCACTTGGGATTGGGATAAGGTTCTCAACACTAGGCTTTATGAATTCGCCCGATTCCTTTTCAGGAATAGTGCTTAGATGCTCATCCCCCATAATGAGAGAGTCTTCGGGATCCATGGTCGGTAAGATGGATGTAGTTGCAATAGACTGAGGTGGTTGAGAAATAATATCATTCCAAGGAATAACACTCTCCTCGTCATCCTCTACATCGTCATTGCTAGCATAAATGGATTTTATACGTTCCATTTGTTCTTCTGCTAGCAATTCTGCAATACTCTTGTTTTCTTGCGTTTTCTGAACGGGAGTAATTGCAGCTGATGAATTCTCATAATATTCCATCATTTGGATAGTATCCTCATCATCCTCATCGAAAATCGCAGCCTTGAGAAATTGAGAACGTCTTTTAGCAGCTTGCTCTATTGCCAATAATTCTGCAACAGATTTTTCGTTGCGAGTTGCTCATTCTTCGGCTAGCAATTCTCCCCAAGATTTTTCATTAGGAGATTGATGAATGATGGAATATGTTTCACACTCCACTTCCCTCACCGGAGAGGGAGTGAGAGTCGAGGGTCCATTGTAAACAACACCATTTTGGGAGGTTATAGTGGTATTGCTCAAAGTTGAAGCACGTATGAGGGTTTGAAACATGTGCTCAATTCTTTCACCATGTTGATCAATTTTGTCATTCATGGCCCTAAATCCAAAGAAATCGTTTTGAGAATAATTGATCGGATCATGATCAGAGATGAATGTAGGTTCATTTCTCAAATCATAACACATACAAAGTCCATGACTAAATCGACATTCCTTGCAAAAACATCGTTCACAAAGTGAACCATCTCCTAAAAGATCTCCACAAATATAACAATTATGTTGATCAAACGAAGATAGTTGGGGTTGTGGAGGGTGATCGGGAAGACTTTGAGAATCATTGAAAGCATCCGAATTTGCTTTGCACCATTTACAAAATCTGTCTCTAATACTACTTCCACACCGCCTACACGCACACTTGTAACAATGAAGATTGTCATCCACTGGACCTTTACAATGAAAACAGTGATAGTCAAGTGATGACATAAGAATTAAACATTAACGAGGGATGGGAAGATAGAATTAAACGGTAAAGTGGATAAGGAGATTATTTTTGGGTTTTTCGAAATACATATCAATTAAAATGAGACCAACAAAAAGACAAGGCGAACTTAAACCAATAATCACAAACGCAAGGTTAACCTTTAAGGAAAAACGCACAAAGGAGCGGGAGAGAAGAATGGATCTCTCACTAGGGCGAAGTTCGTTGGATCGCCTTATACCGTTTCGACTCCTCTTAAAGTTTGTTTTTCATTTAAAAGTTTTCCAAATACGCAAGTGACACAAAGGCAAGTTTTAAATCTTTGGTTTGGGAACTTATTAATGGTCACACCCCCAGTTGGTAGGTGTTCTGTCTTAGTTCTCGGCGGTTGTTTTTATTGTTGTACTTATTAAACAAAGAAAACGGAAAATCTTTTTGTGTTTTTATCTCTTATATATATATATATATATAAACAATAGGAAAATATTTTTGTGTTTTATACGTTTTTGAAAGCGATAACTTCTTGCGAAGGTTCTACAAGACTAATCGTTTAAACCTTTACGAGACTTTCGACACACAGCCTCCCCGGCAGCGGCGCCATTTTTTTTGATTCGTGCAGAATGCGCGTATAAAAAAATATACAAAGTAGACGTGAATGGAATTTACCAATCAACCTTTAGGAAAAGGAAGACTTGTAAAAACTCGTGAATACAATATATATATATGTGATACCGGGCAAGTGATTTCCTGGGTCGTGTCCCAACGAGGTGTGAATGGAAAGTATCGTGAAAGGAATGAGATTAAAATGCTTGTATGATAGGTTGTGAGAGTTATTTGGTATTGTGATACTTTAAAATTAACAGAAATTTGATAATTAACGAACGAAAATAAAAATAACGCAACCTAAAAGGGAATAAAAGCAATAGAAGACTAGGGAAATCCTAAAATACTACGGGAAACATATTAGGGAATTCAGGAAATCCTAAAACACAATTTAACACAAAAACGTGACGTTTATTTAAGATAAACGTCAACGCGCAAATAAAAACATGAAATTAAATCTACACAAGTCCTACGGGTATAAAAACAATTTTCTACGCACTAAATGACAAAAGAAAAATTTTAGAAAAAAAAAGAAAATTAAAAATTTAATTAAAATTCTAATTAATATGAATTAAAAACTATTTAACACTAATTAATTTCTAATAAATACTAAAACTATTTATAAAAATCTGAAACTTTTTGAATAAATACTACAAATTAATCTTAACCTAATAAAAATATAAAAAGTGAGGCTACTGTAGCAAATAAGCACACACGAAGAAGTTATAAGGTGATAAAGCTTATTAGGCTAAAAAGAAAAGAGGATGTTAAATATTAAATGTTGCAAAGCTAATATGAAAAAGACCCAAGGGCAGATGGTATAGAGTGTTGCTGTGAGCTGAGTGGCGTGGGTTCGAGTTCCACCCATGTCAGTTTTTTGCAAACTTTTTATTTTTGGAATTTTCTTTTTGCAAAATGTTTTAACAAATTAACCTACCAACTTTTGAAAAACAATGGTCATTGAAAAGCTTTGAATAAGCTTGTGCAAGCTTCTCAATCCAAAATTGGTGAGTTTGACCAAAATAAGATTATGAGGAAAAAGAAAACTAAAAGCTCTCTAAAAGAGTGACAAGCTCATAACTTCGAACTAACACAATTAAGCATTTATAACAAGCAACAAACAACAATTGGCAACCTAAGTTAGGCATAAAGGATATCACGCACATCAGGGGAATCATGATTGGGCTTAAGCATCACATTATAGTCATATAAGGCAGGTTGAGAGGCACTTACGCTCCTAAGATAATTAGTTTTAGGCACACCTGTATCCTTATCACTATGTTTATCACGAAGCTTAATGTGCTTATGCATCATTTGAGCAGTTTGAATGGTTTGGCCTTGTGTGTACAATTTGTTTTCAAGCTTGTTCTTTAAGGCCTTCAATTGGGAAAAATCTTTTAGAAGTTTAGTTTCTTTGCTTTGAAAATCTAACTTTAGTGTGTTGACACTGTTTTGAATTTACTGTTTTTGTTTAACAGTTTGATTGATTTGATTTTGCAAAGATTTTATTTCCCCTCTTAACTCTTCTTCCTTTAAATTCCTCTTGGTAATATATGTACACATTTGCCAATTCATTTTCTGTTCACGTTCAGTTAACTCAAATTTTGCACGTTGTTGATACATATTCACCTGTTCTTTGAGAATATTAATCCTAGTGGTTAAGGTGTCATCAGGAATAATAGCAGTATAATCATCATATTCACAAGTATCATTATTAATGAAAGAGTCATCACTAGGTAAAGTACTTTCGATACTTTGTTTCAAGTATTGCTCATATGGGACAACATTACTATTACCCATATCAACAGAATTTGAATCAATAGTGTCTGTGTGTTTTACTTTTTTATGAGTCCTTTGATGGTGCATCACATCGTCAACATGTGTATCTTCAGATGCTCTACTAGATTCATCAGACTCTTTATTGTTATCCATATGTTGTTGTTTTGAGGAAACATTAGTGTTTTTCAAACCAACATCATCTGGCGTGACAATACTAGTTTGATGAACCTCATCGAGTATCGTTGGAATGGCACATGTTTCATATGTGTCATATAATTTGAGTACCTCAGAAATGATGGATGATTTGGAAGATCCTGATTGATTTGCCGATGTGATCGCGGATGTAAGCTTAGCCATAAAGATGGTTTGTGCAGTAGGTTCATCATCAACATCAGAATCAAATGCATCACAATCTTCAGCCTGGAAGATGTTTGGGTCATTTAGAGCAAGATCCTGGACTGGTTGATCATCCACATCAGCATCAAAGGAGTTTCCTTCATCACCAGCAAGAAAGAGCAGCTGTTCCTCATCCAATTTAACACCATTCTCTTGTGCTTGCATCAACAGCATCTTATCTTTGAAGTAGTCGGAGTTCTGAGGACGTTTTGGTTCAGTGCAGTTTCTTGCAATATGACCTAGCCCACCACAATTGTAACACTTGATTTGCCTTCCTTGTCCTAGATTACCATTTCCCATTCTGTTCTGAGCATTTCCTCGGACATTTTGTCTTCCTTGAACCACAACACGCCCATCTTCCACAACAGCAAGATTACGTGGATTAGATGAGGTTCTGAGTTGATTGTTGGTTTGAGGAAGAGAGCTTCTGAAGTGTTGAACCAGTAGAGAGACTTGATTGGAGAGGTTATCAATTCTCTTATCCATGTAGGAATTTCCTGATTCTTGTGAGTTGGTTTTGACATTTGCTGATTGCATTGAGGCTTGACCAAGAGTTGACTGATTCTGTGTTGCTTGAGTAGTGATTGGAGGGTTGATTAAGTCAGCTGAGAATTGGTTGAAACCTTGAGCACTGGAGATTAGAGCAAGAGGATCATTTGAGGGATGAAACTTTTCTCTTAGCTGACGATCATACATGGCATGTTTCTCATGTTGTTGTAGATAAGCATAGAGTTGCTCATAGTTGGTGTTTCTGAGACCTTTGTTTAGCTTCACAGCCGTGACAAATCGATCCCATTCTGGCGACATGTTATTGACGAACTTTGAGTTGAGTTGGATGTTGGGCATTGTCATTCTGATCATTCTCATGTCATTCACAAGCTTGTGGAATCTGACATAGTAATCATTGATGCTTTCACCAGGGTTCATCTTAAAGTGCTCGAATTCATCGTACAATTGAGACTCACGATCTTCCTTTGTTAATTCTGAACCAGCTAGCAACATTTTGACATTGTCCCAAACAGCTTTGGCCTCAGTGTTGAAGTTAATCAGTTTGTATATGTCCTTTGGTAGCCCTTGTACCACAATGTTTGAAGCACGAATGTCAGCATCATATCGTTTCTTTTCAGCTTCATTCAGATCATTGTACGTACGAGGTCTGTCAATTCCAAGGGTGACTGTCCCATCATCACCAGTGGAGATAACATCTCTGGTAGTGCCCATTTGGAATGGCCCTTCATCAATTGATCTCAGAATGTTCTCCCCATTTTCTTTGCCTTGACAATACAAGCGAATTCTTTGTGACCAAGACTCATAGTCCGTTCTTTCTAGCATTGGAGGTCGAGTGTCAGATCCAGCAGCTTGAATATCATCAATAGATGTTACAGTAGTCATGATGACAAGGTCTTAGACGGGATTTTACAACACACGTGACTTAAACCGAGAAATCGATTCTTTCCCGGGATTTTACTAAAGTCAACCAGGAAAACCGCTAAGATAGGTAAACCGCTGGTACAGTAACCGCTGACAATTAACCGCTGACAGAGTAACCGCTAGTAAAGTAACCACTGAAGAGTAAACCGCTGATGTAATGACTGCTGAAACTTAACCGCTAAGACTTAACCGCTGATACTTAACCGCTGGAATAGTAACCGCTGGACAGAGTAACCGCTAGTAAAGTAACCACTACTGACTTAACCGCTGAGTAGTTAACCGCTGTGAATAAACCGCTAACACAGTACAAAGTACAGCGTAATGCTCGCTCCACTATTTGTACTTAACCGCTATTACTATCCGCTAAACACCCAAACTAACCGCTGTGAAGTAAACCGCTGGAGTTTAACCGCTGAAACAGTACAGAGTACAGCGTAATGTTCGCTCCACTACTTGTACTTAACCGCTACCACTAACCGCTGAATACCCAAACTAACCGCTGTGAAGAATACTTTAACGTGGAGCTAACCGCTGGCAAGAAAAAGTTCCAAAACCCATTCGTACACCTCACAAACGCTAGATATGGTCCAAACAACTGATAAACTAGATGAATCTAACCTTTCTAATCCTAGAAGTACAAGAAAGATCACAAGAAACACCACAAACGAGCACCAAAATGAGTCAAAACCACCCTAAACTAGTAGAAACCCAAAACAAACCATACACCACAAGTTCTATGATCCCTAGGATGTAACCATGGCTCTTGATACCAATTGTAGGATACTAGTTAACATCACAAACACAAATATACTTGTGGTTGGCTCGTTGAAGGTAAGAAAGAAAGAAAAAAATTCTAGAGAGAGAAAGTTAGAGAGAGAAAAAGATGAAGCCTTGAGAGAAAACCAAAAAAAAAGAAAATGAGATTATGAGAGAAGGCTTACCCTCTCCAAGGATGGAGAGGGGTTTATATACATGGGTTTTGCCACTTGGGCATGCCACTTGGGCTGCGGATCAGGTATACAGTGGGTAAAGACCCGTCCTTCTTCCGCGAACTAATCTACATCTAAACTACATATAACTAACTACTGTAACTACTACGAGCTAAACAATGCTTAATCATGTCTGGGGTGACCGAATCTTTCTTATACAAAAATCGTATTCCTAACAAAACCCAATTAGTAGGAAACACTAAACTTGAAGTAATTATGTATTACTGTTCATACACCTATTTTTAGGCAAAATTTTAAACTTTTGTTTACACTATGCAACTCTGAATCATTATGTGCTATGTGATTCACACTTACATTGAAAGTGCTCACACGCAACCCACAATGACCTGGACAAGGCACAACACAACTATGGATTAGTTTTGATCACAAGTGCAACACTATGCACTCACAACAACCACATATGAGATTTCTACCTCAATGGACCCCACAATACAAGTACGAATTACAACACACATTTATGGGACCCACATCCCCCCTGACAGACTACACAACACTCACACAACTGGAATACATCTCTTTGGGCCCCACAATTGCCAAATATAATATAATATTCACTGCAGGAACCACATTATTCACAAGTGGGCCCCACATAACCAAGATTAACTACACAATGCTTAATGGGCCTATACGACCCAACAACATGCACACGAGCCCATTTACATTACACGGATCATATTTATTTTCACATTGGACTGAATGATCTCACAAGCCCACTACGAGCCCAGTCCAACATCAAGAAAACATATACAAACTCGTACGCCTAGACACGTTTGGTTTTGCCATCGTTTTCGCGATTCTTACACACAACCTATGGAATAAAATGCACCATCTCATTCCTTGCAACCAAAAGAATCGAGATCGACATTTATATCATCAAAATACTTATGTTTGAACAGTAAACGAAGGGCCTTTTGTAGCGAGGTCACACATTCACAAAACGTACACAACCTTGGTCACATTATACTAAACACGTTTCTATTGACTCTCATACGTTCTAAACTCACTCAAATGACTTCCTAAGTGTTTCTCATCAACTCACAACTCTCATGGTTCACAAACACGCCCAAACTAAATTCATGTGTCACGTTATATATATAAACGTACACACAAAGAACTCAAAACATGCACAAGACAATGTGAGACATTCTAAGGCATTTGGAAACTCCTCATTTCTCATTTTAAGACATTCCATCTAAGCTAAACACCAATCTAAGTCCCCAAGGACTCACAACCAACATTCGACCTATGCTTATTTACTTTTGGTCACGTTAAATCCCATTTGGACTCCTAAGTGTTTCACGACTTCTACAAACTCTCTCAAGGACTTTTATGACTATATAATGACGTCTTAACATCACCACAACTATCACAAAACACAACTCGATCATCAATTGACCATTTCGTCACGTTACAATGTCAAACGGACCCTTTGATGTTTTCACACTAGACCATATGACTCCACGAGGACCCAAAGACTTCAACACAACCTTTGATATTCGTTATACTTGATACTCGAAATAAAATCATTCTTCTAGAACTCCTATGCCTCGTCATCCCTTGAACCGCCCATACACACACACATGGAACTCTCAAGTTGCAACCAATCAACCTATCCTAAAGCCTACCCTACTCGTTATCTACTGCCCTTATTCTCTTTGTCTAGCAACTAGTCGCTATCCTTAGGTTATACTCCTCCCATTCAAGAAAACCTCACGTAGAACTCAAAAACTCACTCACAAACATTCCTTTGTTTACTGCCTTTGTACCGAGAAGAAAGGAGAAGCTACAAGCCATCCAAAGCTGGTACAAGCTCACTGAAAGCTCATCCTAGATCCTAGATGTGCCAACTATCGAGTTCCAAGCTCACAAGCCCTCACTTGATCTCTACAACTCATATAAACCTTACCTTTGAAGGTGTGGTAAGCAACTCTCAACACTTAGTCATTTTTACAACTCATTTCATGTTTTTCTTTTGAGTACAACACCAATACTTTAGTTTATTTTCTCCTTTATCTCGTTAAGTTCATGCCCTACAAAAACTCTCACTCACATCTCAAAACACGTATGAATGAGACCATGAACTCTATTCAAGCTTAACCAAACTCTAAGATACCAAAAATCACACGTTTACAATCACGCTTGGCCTATATCGAAAACTGTCTATATTTTTCCTAAGTGTTTAGAGGTGATTTTCTCACTTCCATTTGGTCTAGTTAATCGCTATCTATATGTATAACATATATATATTTTTGTACAAACTGCTTCTTTGGAACCTAAACAAATGAGCTACAACAAGCTCACACTCTCACAAGCTTGAATAAGCTGTCTCACAAGCCCAATGCTTGGCTACCTTACACGGTCACAGAATCAACAAAACACCCTTAATGGGCTAAAGCCCAACAAACTCATCTATGGTTATGGCCTGTTTCACAGCCCAACAACACTCCACCTTACTTTGGCATGGCCCAATATAAGCCCATGAGTCACCAAAACCTAGTTGGAAGCCCACTGGACCCACAGAAGACCCAATGGGCCTTAACGGATCACAAAAGCCCAATAACACTTACATAAAATTCGAATAAGCTATAAGCTCTAATAAGCAAACTGATAAGCTACCATAACATTTTCTAAGCTTCTGGGAACTTGAAAAACCATTTGGAATAAGGTCATAAGCTAAAATGTTGTTTTGGACTAAAAATGCAAAAGATACAAAGTTAAAGGACTAAAACTGCCAACTTTGCAAACTAAGGGTTAAAACTATAATTTTTGCAAACTAAGGTTACAAACAGTAAATATAAGTTATTTTGAGTCATTTGTATAAATTTAGGACTACAAGGACCTAAAATGAACATTTTATATATAAAGGACTAAACTTGCAAAGTTTATAAACTACAAGGACCAAAACTGTAAATTCTGTAAATTCGGTGTGAAAACAGTACATTTGAAATATTTTTGTCATTTATTGACTAATTTGATATTATAAGTACTAAAAATATAAATATACATTTCATAAGGACTAAAAGTGTCAACTTTGAAAGTACAAGGACTAAAAGTGTAAATATGGTAACAATGGTGTTAAAACTATTAATTTGACAAAAGTAAAGCTATAAATGAAATAATTATAAACTTGAGGTACTTAAATGTCATTTTTATAAACATATGGGTTAAAAATGTAAACTTTATAAAGTATAAGGGCTAAACTTGTAATTTCACAAACTTAAGTAAAAGTGTTTATTTTAATAACATTAATTACAAGAAGTAAATATTTGAGAACTAACTAGATAACAAAAGATCACCTTTCACTAATCAAATTAATATATCACTTTCACCAAGATCAAGGACTGAAAACCCTACACACTGCTAGAGTGTACAACTCTATAAGTCTGGCACGACTTATCATTATCACACATAAAGACAAGACAATGTTATGTATAATATTGTTTTTTACTTAAGGCATTACACAAATACAAACCACACCACTACAGGAAACTAAGGTTTATCATATTATCCAGGTTGCGTGTTGGAGCCATTCACTAGTTGCACTTGATATTACTTGATTGCCTACCTACGCACACTCATCTGAGGTGAGTCTATAGTCCCACACTTTTTACATGTTTTACAAACTATGTAGGTGGGATACATGCTACACTATATGAACACAAGTATCTTGATCAACTATTTTCACTATTGTATGCTACACAACTATTGCATAAGACACACGCCAACTTGAAAGTCCCTTCTATCATGAACCTTAGTCACTTGCGAGTGAACGCGAATAACTGTGAATAGATCTATTGGTTCTTGACAGACCCATTTGTTCTAGCCCACACCTGGTAGACAAATGCACTATTATTTGATACACTAGGAGAACTGGCAAACTCCTCACCAAGGGCAACTTATACTGTGTTAATGTCATTGCGATGGCTCACATACTTATTAACGTCGTGTTCATGAGACTTATGGCAATATGCATACGGAACAAACTACTATTTATTTATGAGATACTTGGAATGCGTTCATTTGTTTTAAATATAAACGCTATGGATTCACTCAACAATTTTGTTGACTTTTAGCATGTATCTCAGGTAATTGAAGCAAGCTCAGGAGGCATGGAGTGGGCATTTGACCTTGTGTCAGTGGTGTAACATTAATAAACAGTCATTTTCAAAACATCAATGTGATGTAATAACTATTGAACATCCTTGCATTTGAATTCAATAATATGAACTTACAAACGTCTCTTTGAGTCGTTTTCTATAATTATGACTGTGATCCTCTACGTAACACCCAGATTAAGTCTTCCGCTGTTAAACAAAATTTTGGGGGTGTTACAAATGTAAAAAAAATATATATATATATAAAAAAATAAAAAAATAGGGCAATATTTGATCATATTAATACGACTTTAGGGACTAAATGACCCATTAAAAGGTACCAAATAAATCTTTATCAGCTAAAACACACGCAACTCTCTCTCTCTCTCTCTCTCTCTATCTCTCTATCTCTCTCTCTCTCTCTCTCTCTCTCTCTCTCTCTCTCTCTCTCTCCCTCTCTCTAACATCAAATAAGTCCATGATTTAAGTGTTAATTTCCCCCTTAATTACTCATCTTTTGTATTCATATGTTAGGATATATACTCTTATTCGTTTATATTATGTTTTCAGGGCAAAGATGAGTAAAGGAACGAAGAAACGCGGAATTAGAAGGACTAAAGAGAAAATACATGAAGTATGCAGATTCTGCACTAACTACGATGTAGAGGGTCATCTACCTACGCCGTAGCAAGGACTTATGAAGACTACGGCGTAGCTCAAACCATGACTACGGCGTAGTGACCTACTAAAGGGTTCTACGGAGTAGCAACTCTCCACCTACGGCGTAGACCCCAAAATGAGGCAGTAAAGAACTCACGTGGCCAAAGAAGAAGTTACGGCATAGTTCCCCAAATAACTACGCCGTAGATACATCCAAGGAAGAAACTACGCCCGTAGCACTTGATCAAGCTACGGCGTAGTTGATATTTACAAAGGCTACGGCGTAGCAACTCAATCAGCTACACCGTAGCAAAGTCGGGCCTATAAATACCAGCCCTAATTCCGAGTTTATTCATTCACTTTTCACCACACAGAAGTTGGGAGAAACTCAGGGAGCAGGAGGAACGAAGTTCAATCCATATACAAATCATTTCCAAGGGAGGATTCACACACCAATCATAAGTTTATTCATTCCTTTGTCTTGTATTCGATTCATGTTTACATTTGTAATAACACAATCTTGTTTTACTGCAATTATGAATATGAGTGGCTAAACACCTCTTGGTGTTAGCCTAGTTATGGAATTGTTATTGTTATGAGTTAGTTTTCTATGCATCTATTGTCGTATTGTTTGTATACTTTCATGGCGAGTCTTAGGACACTCTAGTTCTGGTAGTGTTGAGCATTGGTAGTTCCTTGGAGGCTTGGTGAATTAACCCTAGGACCCAAGCCGATGGGGATGTGACTTGGTGATCGAAATATCACCATACATGTGCGAATTAACCCTAGGACCACCTACCAATGCGATACACATGAAGGAGCTAGAGGGGGTGTAAGATCTGACCATGCCGCATCCCGCTAGACTTGTCCATGTTAGTAGAGGTACTTAATGACTCTTGCATCTTCGTAGGTTCATGCCGACCGATGAACTCTCGTCTTTACAATAGGCGGGAATAGGACAAGGTGTAAGATAGATTTAGGTGATTTAACCCTCTGATCCTAAATGTATATAACCCCAGACGATATGATAGGATGCACTTATAGAAAACTAATCATAATAATAACAAGAGTAGTAATTAGGTTAGCACTACTTCTCCTTATTGATTCTCTTCCATTTTATTTACTTGCTTTGTCATTTACTTTTATTAGTTAATTAATCTTTACAATCATAAACCCCCTTTTATACGTGATACTAAACTTAGATAGACTCCACACACATAGCTCTTGGGACAACCTCCGCTTTACCATCTAGCTATACCTCACACGACCGGGTACACTGCCCGATAGTGCATTAGGTAGACCTTAGGTAAACGAGACACTTATAAATATTAAAACCTGGTCGGTAAAACCTGCATCAAGTTTTTGGCGCCGCTGCCGGGGAGCTATTAGAATTTTATTTAAGTTTTCAATTTTAATTTTATTTTCAGTTTTTCACGATCATTTTTAAGTTTCAGGTACCATGGCAGAAGTTGACATTGACAACCTAACGCTTGAAGAATATTTGGCTCTAACACGAGAAGAGCAAGGGCTTCGTTTGGTTAGGCCAGCTATTGGGGATGACGTACAGTTCGAGATCAAGAATCAATTCATAAGGGAACTGTGAAAAGACCCATTTTCGGGAAGCAAGACGGAAGATGCTCATGAGTACATTGACAATGTTCTTTACATTGCTAGTTTGTTCAACATTCCGGGAGTATATCATGATGCGATAATGCCCAGAGTATTCCCGATGACATTAACCGGAGGAGCCAAGACATTAACCCGATGACATTAACCAGCAGGGACTGTGAACACTTGGACTCTACTGAAGAAGCATTTCATCCAAAGATATTGCCCTCCTTTAAGGACGGCAAAGCAGCTTGAAGATATTCACAACTTCAAGAAAGATGGAGATGAACCATTGTACCAAACTTGGGATAGGTACAATGATCTTTTTTTACAAGTGCCCTACTCATGATCTCAACAAGCAGCAAATGGTCAACATTTTCTACAAAGAGATCAATATCTCCACTCGCCATATGTTAGATTCTGAGGGACAAATCCCTGGAATGACCCCTGCTCAAGCCTTAAAGGCTATTGAAGACATGGCGGACCACTCTCAAAAGTGGAACGAAGGTGGAAGTAGTAGGAGCATTACTGGTAGCACCGAAGGAATCACCCTTATCACTAGTAAGATCGAAAGCTTAGGGCGTGACATTAAAAAACTCAAGGAAAATGTGCATGTCATCCGGTCTGAACGTGAGCACGGAAGGGAAACTATTGTGATTAAGGAAGAAGTCAAGAGAGTTGAGAAAGCCATGGTTGGAGAAACTAGTAGAAAACACCCAGGGCCAGGAATTGGAGCTAAATATCGAGTAGGACGTCAGGGGTGGTACACTAAGATTGAAAATCGACCAATCTATGAAAACAAAAAAATTAGCCTAGAGGAAATGGTTAATAAGCACATCGAAGAGTCCTCAAGGAAGAACGAAAAATTTCAAGAATGGATGAACGAGATGAAAGTTGACACAGAAAGAAATTTACGAAATCAGAGCGCCGCAATTAAGAACCTTAAAACTCAAATCGGACAATTAGCAAAAAATATCCAAATGAAGAAATCTGAAGTTGACCTTAAGGAATGCAAGCATCTGTCCCTACAAGAAGAAAACGACGAATTCAAAAGAGATACAGACATTGGCAGCAAATTTTGTGGGGTTAGTTATCTACAGGAAAACAATTTTGCTTACGAGAGAATACCCAGCCAGCTTCCAGAAAAAGAACCAAAACCAGGAGAGTTTCTACTCCCATGCACTATTGGTAATCTTGATATGTTTGCTTTAGCTGATCTAGGGGCCAGTGTTAATATGATATCGTTTTCATTATTTAAAAAATTAAATTTTATTAACCTTAAGAAAACAACATCAATGGTCGAAATGGCAGACATGTCTAGAGCAACACCCAAGGGAACAGTGGATAATGTTTTACTTAGAGTTAATAAGTTTATATTCCCTGGCGACTTTTTGGTTATAGATATAATTGATTAGAGTAATAATAACCTAATTCTTGGATGACCATTTTTAGCTACTTCACATGCTAGTATAAAAGGTTTTGAGAAAGAGATAACTATAGAAAATGGGAAAGAGAGAATTACATTTAATCATAACGGATCCTTGAAATCCGTTAATACCTCTCCAAAAGAAGTCTGCATGATTAACGAAGCTAATAATACGAGTGTTCCTACGAATCTGGATATTTACACTAACCCTGTTTTATGTGATTCAGAATTGTGAAAATTGCAATATTAACCATTTTGAAGAACGTGTTAGTTATTCTAAGCAGGCTCAGGATAGGCATAATCAAATTATGAGCAGGGTCATGGATGGAAGAAACCCCATATTAAAAACCCATTATTGTAACCCAATAATGATGGTTAGCAAAGGGTCCGAACGAGCTTGGCCATCATGCAATCCTTTCCGTTACATATGTGACGGAGGAGATAACGGGGAATTAAACGAAGACAAACGAGCTCATTTGGAATGGACATGCTTTCATGGAATCGAGAGACGTGACATTGAATTCGGAAACCTGTCATTTCACGATTAGTATAGGGTACGGTTCGGAAATAATATAATCAATGAGTGTGTGATAAAAGGATTCCAACAACATTACGACTCTATCGCTCGAACCTTTCATTTGATGAATGCCAAAGCAATCTACCCAAAGAGGTTTATAATGAAAAGGTGTACGCAGCTGAAACAGGGGAATGCTCTAAAAACATTCCCCCTGAAGAAGCTGATCAGCACTTCAAAATAAATTACACTAATCCGGAAAAAAGACCAAAAGGGCGCGATTATTCATTTGATGAATGGATTACAAGAAAGTTCGGTACCACAAACATTGACAAGAAAACCAGGCTTAAGGCATTTGTGGAATGGATGATCGATATTTATACAGACAAATCAGATAAACTAGAGGAGTATGATGACCCTTTCGAAAGAAGTTTTGAAAAATTTAAGTCAGAATTCGAAAGAGAGGTATTCAACTCCTTGATGAATATGAACTCAAGATAGGAGTAAAAGGGTATATGCTCCAGGACATATGGGAGAAATGTGGAAGAACCTTCAAAAAAGGACGGAAGTTCTGGCATGAGGTTGAATTGGAAGCTATGGAAGTACACGAATGTCAATTGGAAGGAAAAAGGTACGATCCCCCAGAAGTAAAAGTCGAAACTTTCAAGGTTCATAAATACACAATGGATGGAGTAGGAAGTTTCATAAGTATCGATAAAACAATCGATAAACAGCTGCCATTAGGACGTATGAATGGAGCAAAATTCAAAGAGTTGATAAGAGAAGAAATGCACACCCAACTTGGTGTGCAACCGGTTGACTAGTTAGGCAGTGAGTCTAACTTAAAGACTCGATAATAAACAAAAGTGCTTTTTCGGGAGACAACCCGAATTATCCTTTTCTTTTCATTTTCCTTTTATTTTGTTGGTTTGGTATGTTTTGTGTTAATGATTTGCAGGTCCTAGAGGAAGCTTTGCGTTAGGGACCAAATTTCTGGACTTTTGCACCAAGAAAAATCCCCCAGAACTTAGCTACGGCGTAGCTCCAACCATTACTACCCCGTAGCAACCCCCAGGTGTCAGTTTATAGTTTTTTAGCAACTACGGCGTAGCAACCCAATTCAGCTACGCCGTAGCTTCCTTCTGTACCTAAAAAAATTGTTATTTTTACAAATCATTATTTAAACTTGTATTAGTTTTTAAATGAACTTTGTGGGTGTGTTCCCTGTAAACCCTCACGAGACTTCACTCGTCCACTTGGGACACCAAGTGGTTTAAAAGGCTTGTTGCATACGCTAAATGCAACCGTGATTCCTACGAAAGTGAGTTAGGTTTTTTATTTTTATTTTTCCTTTTTAGGTTTTATGCTTTTGGTAGTTGTGTGATTTCAGGGATTTGAATTTTGCTCATTAGGTGAAGCGAAGGCACGTTTTCCAACATGATCCTTCTATCATTTTCAAGAGCAAATTTCAGGGAAATTCTCGTTCCAATTCTACTTTTTCCTCTTTATTATTTATTTTATGTACAAAAGGGACTTTGTACAACTCNAAAGCATATAAGACAAGCACGTAAAGTTCAAATAACCTAAAACGCAATCTAATATAAAAACGAGCACTTACGGGAATTTAAAGGCAACTAAATAAACACATAAATCTAGAGGCAAACTAATTATACTAAGTAACGATAATAAATCTAGTAGCAAACTTAATAATCTAAAACTAATGATAAAAGTTAACAATAACAAACTAAACTATATTAAGCAAGCAAATAATAGATAAATGATAAAAGGATATACTTGTTAAGCAAATTATCACGATCCTTAAGTGTGGTTTATTATTTCAATTAGGTCCTTTATTGATGAATCAATATCTTTTACAAATAATTATTCTCTCGCAACGTTTGTTTATTTTGAAAACAATTTCATAAAGAGATATCAATATCTAGATTAAAACTCAATTATTTTCACGGCTTTTGCTCGTTTAAACAACCAAAATTTCAATCCAAGTAACTTAGAATTACTAACCAATATATTGTCTAACTTTTATTAAACCACACTTAATTCATGGAACAATCTACTCAACAAGCATAATAATGATCTACTCGCTACTCATATTATTAAAACTAACAAACACAAATATTTCAACAAACATAAACATAATAATAAGCTAATTATCTAAAAGCGAAAAGGATGAGAAAATAGAACCCGATCTAAGAGATGAGACGAAATTAACCACCCGATCTTATAAACTAAATAAACCATAAAGTTTAATTCTTAAAAAGAATTAATAAAACCAAATAGTTAATAAAATTTGTGACTTTATTAACTAATTAGCTTATTAAGACTAAAAAGTAATAAACTTTATTGATAAACTAGCTTATAAGACCCTTAAGCTCCGGCCTTAGCGGTAGATCGCGATGAGAAACAAAGAAAAATCAAAACTTTAACAAAAGTTAGTGATAATGAGCAATAATATGAACCAAATAAGCTATGGAAGAGCTTATTGGTTAAGGAAATACTAATTTTAAGTGAAATAAACTAATCAAAAGCTAAAAGATTAAAACTTTATTATAAAAACCTAATAGATCAAGATAATAAGCTATTTTTATAAGAAAAATTAATAAAGGTGCAAACTTTTTATAAAATTGGTATTAAAACTATTTAGATATAATAAAATAAAATAATGGATGGCATTTAATAAAAGAAATACTAATAAAATCGAATATTTTTTTAGTTTTTTATAAAGTAATTTGTAAAACAAAGAGTAGATCTAGATTTATAAAAGCTTTTAAAACAAAGTAGTAAAATAATATTTATAAAAAACTAAATTTAGATAAGCCACAAAAAGCTATTAAGCTAAAATAGAAT
The DNA here is from genome assembly GCA_014162995.1 of Artemisia annua. Taxonomy (NCBI): domain Eukaryota; kingdom Viridiplantae; phylum Streptophyta; class Magnoliopsida; order Asterales; family Asteraceae; genus Artemisia; species Artemisia annua. The sequence continues at coordinate 19,964 of LBNU01038077.1, read as the reverse complement.
TTTTAGATGAAAAAGTAAATAAAATAAAGACATGAGAATAAGAGAAATAGGCTAAGTTGGATCATTAAAAGAAAACATTATCTTCATTTATAAGCTAAAAAGATTCAATACAATGAGCACTTTAAATAAGCTAGAAGAGAAATAAACTACAAACCAATACACTTTTTTTAAAAAACTACAATAAAAACTAAGCTATTCTCTACTCCTAAAAAAATAAAATACTTTGTGCGAGTAATGTGAAGAGAATTGTGTCCATCTCTCGGATGTGGTGCTCTTTATTTATAGCTCATCATTGACATTCTAGTTGCTTCCAATCATTGCCAGCACATGACAAGTGAGGTGGCGAGTGATGATTGGTGAAATGGGATGCATGAGGTGGCTTGGCCAGTAGACACGCGACACGTGGCATTGGTGTGGCTAGATTTCTTCATTCTCTTCATTTGTGATCCCTTTGTGACGTGGGAGTTCCACACGCGCCAGTTGAATTAATTTTAGAGAGTGATGTCAAGCGCTAGCTTCTTTTATTTTTCTTTGATTTTTTTTCCTTTGTCGAATTATAGCACAGCAGGGGGCTTTTATCTTTTCATTCTTTCGACTTCATTTGTTGTCACGTGGGAAAAAAAAGCAGGACCACCAAAAAATTTCATTTATTTATTTTTGTTGTACGTGTGAGAATAAATAGCAGCCACTCAAGCATCAACCCAAATGCACCTTTGAATATTTTTCATTTTGTTACCATTTCATTTCCACTTGCAACTTTGAGAGATGTAGGTCCAAGTCAAGAAGAATTCTTTTAGCATAAGTGATATTCACGTGGCATTATCATTGAAATATATTGCAAAGTCTTGACTATTCTTGTAGTAAAATGGAGCATTGATCATCATTGGGCCTTTTATATTTTTTCACTTGGGCTTCGTTTGGACTTAAAATTTTTCGTCTCTTGGCTCGATGCTCCAAATAAAATTACCATTGATCCCGTAATTTCACGCTCTTTCCATTTCTCGTGCTCGGTTTTGTCGGTTTTGTCTTTGATTTTGTCATTTTTCATGATATCTGTACCTACACATTCACAAACACAAAAACAAGCATTTTTGGTATTTATTGATCGGTTTTTGGTCTTTTTGGCTCGTTTTATTAATTAAAAGGTCTGTGTAATTTAACACATACCAAAATCCCCCAGACTAAGGTATTGCCGTGTCCTCACGCAATGTAATCACTTCACGCTTTTGAGATAAATAATTTCACAACTCTTTTTACTAACTTTGAAAAGTAGCAAAACGTTCAAAAGAGATTANACACATTCACAAACACAAAAACAAGCATTTTTGGTATTTATTGATCGGTTTTTGGTCTTTTTGGCTCGTTTTATTAATTAAAAGGTCTGTGTAATTTAACACATACCAAAATCCCCCAGACTAAGGTATTGCCGTGTCCTCACGCAATGTAATCACTTCACGCTTTTGAGATAAATAATTTCACAACTCTTTTTACTAACTTTGAAAAGTAGCAAAACGTTCAAAAGAGATTACGAAATCATTTATTCCCGAAAACACCCCGATTTTCTATTTTATTCCATACACTAACTCTATACTACTATTTTTGTATTTTTCACTTCATTAATGTGACGGTATGTTGACTTTCATTATTATGCAATAACGTTTAGGGTCAAAAAATAGGAACACAACTCATGGAGAAGTGACCATACGGATAAAATTCATCGTCCCCGATTTTTCACACGCTCCCAAACTAAGCTTATAAACGAGATCACAGCTTACTTAGAAATAAGATGCCAACACTACCCATGGAAGTTACTTGTGAAATAACCTCTCGCTCCCATATCTTAGTGTATCTAGAATTTTTTAAATTATGTTGAGAAATGAATTGCTACATATTTTCTCGTTTCGATACTTTTTAATCCGATAAAGATACCAAGAATTAAGACGATAAGTAGTTTTTCATCTTCTCTCAAGAACCATTGCGTTAAAAATGAGGTCCACATCAAGGATTTAGGATACATATGAACTCAAATATATAAGTTGAGGAGTACTACACGTGCACCTCATATGACTAGTCTAGGACCATCCATATGCACCTCACGCGCCATCAACTTATTTAACAACTTAAGCACTTATCATACATTCACATACATCACTTTTTTTATTCATATTTTTTTTTTCATTTTCATCATCATCATTTTTTTTTCAACATATATCATAGAACTTTTACGGGTAGTTCTAAAACCTCATACATAATCCAAAGATCGTATCTCAACACTTTTGACTTTATTTATTTTTGATGTATCCTTGATGTGTACCCAATTTTTAAAGTAAAGATTCTCTTAAGAAGATAAAAAACTAAATTTCGCCAAAACCTAAACATCTTTAATTATTTATACACAAGATATGAGGTGAAACAATCTGATGTGAGCAAAAGGCCACAAGTACCTTCAATGAGCTCTAAAGAGAACCAACAACTCCACGTATGGCATCTAACTTCTGAATAAACTCTATCATTTCTCGCTCTTCGCATTTTTAACAAATCTCAAATAATGAGATCCGCGAATAATTAGCCGATAATCAGCCACGCATATATAAAGTCAGTTACGGAAACATGCAAACTCTAATAAAAGAATTCGCGTTTTCTAGCTCCTTATGTAAAAGACTAGCGAAAGCTTCTAAGCTGCGCATGTATAAAGTCAAGTACGGGAACTTTGCAGATTCTTAGGAAAGAATTCGCGTTTTATAGCTCCTTGTGTACAAGAATAGCACAAGCTTATATGATCATCATTGGTTAAGGGAACAAGCTAGGGCTCAACACGCCCGGTCAAGTCAAAATTTTATTCCTACTCTCGCCAGCGGGAAAGTCAACACGGTGTCAAAACACTTATTATATTTTTGCATAATTTTTCAACTTTTTCTCATTTTTTTGTACTTTTTCACAACATTTTCATCATTTTTTTCATCATTTTTTTTTTCAAAATTTTCAAAAATTTTCAATTTTTTTCAATTTTTTAGGAAAAAACGGGGTTACGAGAGTAAACGAAAAAGGTGAAAGTGCAAGGTCAAATCGAATCGAAGATTCAGCCCCCCCCCCCCAGACTAAAGATAAACATTGTCCTCAATGTTTCAAAGGTAAGGGTAAACCTACGCAATATCTAAGGCCGTTTATTAATTATGCCAAAAGATAAACGTTAATCGATAAGATTTTTTGATATCGGATTAGCAACGAAGGATGAGACTCGAGTGGAGAAAAGACAAAACCACGAGCACGAGAATCTTCAAACTTCGGGCGAATCCTGGACAAAAACATCAACAAGCACAAAACAAGAGAAATGGAAAAGGTTGTCCCTCCTCACGTCACATTATTAGTAAAAGAAAATAGAAATGATACGCATGGGGTGCCTCCCACGAAGCGCTTGTTTTTTATCAAGTCATATAGTTTAGACTCGCCCCAAATTTAATTGTTCTTGGGGAAGCAAGATGTGGAAGAAAAGATCTTCATCGGACTTTCGTTCAAAATGTTCAGATAAACATTGAAGTCTGTGAAAGTTCCACACCGATGAGATGACCCCATATCTTAAGGATAAGTGGAGATTCCGGGGTCAAAAATAACATCCTCACTCCCGATGAAGTGAAGAAGAGGTGAAATCACATTAAATGTGAAGAAGGGAAGAAAGATCTTGATAACAATTAGAATAAGATCTTCATCTTCGAAAGCAAATTTATCATTAACGATCTTTTCAACAAATACCTCGGGAGGGAGGGTCGGGATTGTTTCTTCAATAAACAAACTCTTATGATAGAGTGCTCCTCCCCCCGGGTCAGGATCTTTCTCAAAATGATCATACTCCAGTGGAGATATGATATGAGTGAGTTCATCGGAGAACCCCTCGTGAAGAGAATCACTTTTATGAAGTATGTCTTTCTGCTCGAGTTCCAGAAGGATATAAGGAGGTGGGACTTGTGCGGTACTTTGTGAGCTATAAATTTGCACCTCGTCCATTTTGGTTTCGGACTCATCACTCTCCTCGTTCTGAATATCAAAAATAGGATTATCTGAATTAAGAGTAAATTCAGAATCGAAATCAAACAAAGGATTTGTGATAGTCATTTTGAAGCTTTCTGGAATCAAATCGAAAGGTTTCTTAGATACCCTTTGGATTGGAACCTGGTCATCAAAATCCTCAAGAGGATTGACTTCGACTTCTTTGTCCCCCATTGACAAGGTATCTGAAGATTCCTTAATGAATGGATTAATCTCAGGATTAACTTCGAGTTTAGAAACTTGGACAACCAAAGGTTGGACGTTTTCGGTACTTTCATTATCAATAGGAAAGACCGTGTCCTTTGTCACCTCGGTTTCACGTTCCACTACTTTAGGAAGAGAAGAAGACGTAGTAGGAATCGTAGGTCCAGTATAAGGAACACCACCTTGGTTAGGGATAGGTTTACGGTTGAAACAGGGTGGCCCAGAATGAGAGCTAAGAAGATTTGGATCTCTTTGCGGTTTGTAAGTATTAGCATAAACGTTCTCTTGAGTATAGCCACCGGCGGCTAGACACTCGAAATATGAATATGAATCACCAAAAGTATCGCAACTTGGGTTGACGGCTTGCACGGGCTCCGGTAGCCACGGTTTGTTTCGGTAAATGGGGACTCTCGATTTGTTCTCGATGATAGTCAACACATCTTTCGGCGTTCGAGTCATAATATTGCCACCGGCGGCAGTATTAAGCGAATCTTGATCAGATTGTATCAAAGAATTATAGAATATATCAACTTGGTGTAATTCCAAAAAAATCGTGATGTAGGCATTTTCTCATTAAATCTTTAAATCTCTCCCAAGCCTCGGTGAAAGTCTCATCAAAACATTGTTGAAAATTAATGATTTCTTTTCGGAGCTCAATTGTTTTGGAATGAGGATAAAATCGATTCAAGAACTTTGACGCCAAATCATCCCAAGTGGTGATAGAATTAGGAGGTTCATGATCAACCCATCTCTGGGCTGCTCCTTTAAGTGTCAACGGAAACAATATTAACTTCACCACATCAGCAGGCACTTGATTTATTTTGAAAGTTTCCGTTATTAGGTAAAATCTGCTGATGTGGGAATAAGGATCATTTTCTTCAAAACCAAAGAAAGGATCAATGAAATTAAGTAACTCGACGTTTATTTGATATTCATCCACAAGAATCGGTGGAATAACGATGGCCTTTTCAAAATGTACGGGTATTTGAAGCAATTCCTCCAAAGTCTGCGTATCCGCCATAAGAATTAAACGATATAGAGGGATAAGAAGATAGAATTAAACGGTTAAGAGGATAAGAAGATCAGAATTAAACGGTATGAGAGGGTAAAGAGATAAGAATTAAACATGTAAGAGGAGACGAAGATTATTTTTGGATTTTTATGACGTAAAAATATACTAAGATAAAAGTAAAACAAAATATAGAAAAAATTTTGAAAAAGAAAATATTTTTGGTATTTTTATGATTAGAAAAATGGAAATCAAAAGAAAAACAAATTTTGAAAAGATAATATTTTTGGTTTTTTGTATTTTGTAATTTTTTTGGTTTTTATAAAAAATATTGAGAAAATATTTAAAAGAAAACGATAACTTCTCGGGGAAGGGTCTTCAAAACACAAATCAACGAACGGGAATCAAAAACTCACTTCAAACCCTTCCCGGCAGCGGCGCCAAACATTGATTAAACAATTATAGTCCAAGGCAATACGAAGGAAGTACGTATTCCCCGGGTCGTAGTCCCAACGAAGGAATGAATGGAATTTTGGTTCGAGTCGCGATTGTGTGAACTGAATAGTGATAAAATGAGATATTTGGAGTTTATAACTACAATAGCAAAAATAAACTAAAAAGCAACAATAAAGCATATAAGACAAGCACGTAAAGTTCAAATAACCTAAAACGCAATCTAATCTAAAAACGAGCACTTACGGGAATTTAAAGGAAACTAAATAAACACATAAATCTAGAGGCAAACTAATTATACTAAGTAACGATAATAAATCTAGTAGCAAACTTAATAATCTAAAACTAACGATAAAAGCTAACAATAACAAACTAAACTATATTAAGCAAGCAAGTAATAGATAAATGATAAAAGGATATACTTGTTAAGCAAATTATCACGATCCTTAAGTGTGGTTTATTATTTTAATTAGGTCCTTTATTGATGAATCAATATCTTTTACAAATAATTATTCTCTCACAACGTTTGTTAATTTTGAAAACAATTTCATAAAGAGATATCAATATCTAGATTAAAACTCAATTATTTTCACGGCTTTTGCTCGTTTAAACAACTAAAATTTCAATCCAAGTAACTTAGAATTACTAACCAATATATTGTCTAACTTTTATTAAACCACACTTAATTAACGGAACAATCTACTCAACAAGCATAATAATGATCTACTCGCTACTCATATTATTAAAACTAACAAACACAAATATTTCAACGAACATAAACATATTAATAAGCTAATTATCTAAAAGCGAAAAGGATGAGAAAATAGAACCTGATCTAAGAGATGAGATGAAATTAACCACCCGATCTTATAAACTAAACAAACCATAAAGTTTAATTCTTAAAAAGAATTAATAAAACCAAATAGTTAATAAAATTTGTGACTTTATTAACTAATTAGCTTATTAAGACTAAAAGGTAATAAACTTTATTGATAAACTAGCTTATAAGACCCTTAAGCTCCGGCCTTAGCGGTAGATCGCGATGAGAAACAAAGAAAAATCAAAACTTTAACAAAAGTTAGTGATAATGAGCAATAATATTAACCAAATAAGCTATGGAAGAGCTTATTGGTTAAGGAAATACTAATTTTAAATGAAATAAACTAATAAAAAACTAAAAGATTAAAACTTTATTATAAAAACCTAATAGATCTAAGATAATAAGCTATTTTTATAAGAAAAATTAATAAAGGTGCAAACTTTTTATAAAATTGGTATTAAAACTATTTAGATCTAATATAATAAACTAATGGATGGCTTTTAATAAAAGAAATACTAATAAAAATCGAATATTTTTTTAGTTTTTTATAAAGTAATTTGTAAAACAAAGAGTAGATCTAGATTTATAAAAGATTTTGAAACAAAGTAGTAAAATATTATTATAAAAAACTAGATTTAGATAAGCCACAAAAAGCTATTAAGCTAAAATAGAATTTTTAGATGAAAAAGTAAATAAAATAAAGAGATGAGAATAAGAGAAATAGGCTAAGTTGGATCATTAAAAGAAAACACTGTCTTCATTTATAAACTAAAAAGATTCAATACAATGAGCACTTTAAATAAGCTAGAAGAGAAATAAACTACAAACCAATACACTTTTTTTAAAAAACTACAATAAAAACTAAGCTATTCTTTACTCCTAAAAAAATAAAATACTTTGTGCTAGTAATGTGAAAAGAATTGTGTCCATCTCTCGGATGTGGTGCTCTTTATTTATAGCTCATCATTGACATTCTAGTTGCTTCGAATAATTGCCAGCACATGACAAGTGAGGTGGCGAGTGATGATTGGTGAAATGGGATGCATGAGGTGTCTTGGCCAGTAGACACGCGACACGTGGCATTGGTGTGGCTAGATTTCTTCATTCTCTTCATTTGTGATCCCTTTGTGACGTGGGAGTTCCACACGCGCCAGTTGAATTAATTTTAGAGAGTGATGTCAAGCGCTAGCTTCTTTTTATTTTTCTTTGCTTTTTTTCCTTTGTCGAATTGTAGCACAGCAGGGGGCTTTTATCTTTTCATTCTTTCGACTTCATTTGTTGTCACGTGGGAAAAAAAAGCAGGACCACCAACAAATTTTCATTTATTTATTTTTGTTGTACGTGTGAGAATAAATAGCAGCCACTCAAGCATCAACCCAAATGCACCTTTGAATATTACTCAAGCATCAACCCAAATGCACCTTTGAATATTTTTCATTTTGTTACCATTTCATTTCCACTTGCAACTTTGTGAGATGTAGGTCCAAGTCAAGAAGAATTCTTTTAGCATAAGTGATATTCACGTGGCATCAACATTGAAATATATTGCAAAGTCTTGACTATTCTTGTAGTAAAATGGAGCATTGATCATCATTGGGCCTTTTATATTTTTTCACTTGGGCTTCGTTTGGACTTAAAATTTTTCGTCTCTTGGCTCGATGCTCCAAATAAAATTACCATTTGATCCCGTAATTTCACGCTCTTTCCATTTCTCGTGCTCGGTTTTGTCGGTTTTGTCTTTGATTTTGTCATTTTTCATGATATCCGTACCTACACATTCACAAACACAAAAACAAGCATTTTTGGCATTTATTGATCGGTTTTTGGCCTTTTTGGTCCGTTTTATTAATTAAAAGGTGTGTGTAATTTAACACATACCACTTACCCATATTATTATTTCGATACACCTATTCTACTTAGCCTACCGTGTAGTCTTGGTTTATGATTGGGAAGTTGCCACTTGTGCTAGTTTGAGGTTCAAGTCTAGAGATTCAAGAATCACACCTATGTTGAAGACAAATCTTTGAAGATCATGAGAAACCCACTATTGTACATGTATAGTTCATCTCAAGTAGTGGGATATATTTATTTCTTGCTATAGTTATTAAAAAAATAAAAAAAAATGTGAATTTCCGTATGTAGATACGTTATCCTTGGTGCAACCTTGTATAGCACCGTAAGTTGAGCTTTGAAAGAATTAGTATCGAAAAGGCCACTTCGGTCATGTATGAAGAATGAAGATGTTGGTTCTTAATCGCCAACAGGAAGACCAAGTGTGGTGCCCATCATGACATCCGCTAATGGCACACACTTGTTACATGATCCAAATTTTGCGTTTTGAAGCTTAAACTTTGGATGAACGGCAAGTGGTAGCAACTCGGTTATAGGCTAAGACTATTTGTTTTCTTTTTCTTTTTACACCATTATTGTGCATCCCATGTCTTATCCTACCCTTTAGTTGTGAATCATGCTTAGGTGAAGGATTTGAGCAGTCATTGGTGTCTTGCCCAACGTTCCGGTCATGTACCATTGCCTTTGTCGCCTTTACCGTAGTATGTTAGTAACAACACTACACCCATAAGCCTTAGGCAGAATTGCATATATATCCCTCCCAAAGTGAATAATTGCATATATATCCTTTGTACAAGTTTTTGATGCACATAGTACAATGGTTTTTATGCATGCTTTGGATATATATGTAATTATGCATTTTCGGAAGGATATATATGCAAAAACCGCTTATATGTGTTCACCCAATATTGCCTTTAAAAATTGTTTCGACCTTAGCTCTTGTAACACCCCCATTTTCACAGTTCGCAGCGGATTTAGGGTTGGAGTATTACTTCATTGAATCACAGTCACAATAATAGAAAACGACTCGAAAAGAGACGTTTTTTATAAATAAGTTATCATTCATAAAAATATCATAGTTTTATTAAGATGAGGTCCCGTGAATCTAAGTGTGAAATAGTGTTTAAATGATAACAAGGTTGAAAGTCCTCCAAGTTCAGTGCCGCTTCCTACCATAGCTCCGTAACGGCCATATACCTAAGATACATGCTTAAAGAGTCAACACTAGGTGTTGAGTGAGAGTCATAGGTTTAAGTAGTAGTAGTGTAAATACAAGTTTAGTAAAGCATGGGCTACGTTGTTATACACCCATGTAAAGTAGTAGAAACCGTATTTAAACAGTTTGTATCTGTCAGTATTGTATGATCAGTACAATACTAAAGACAGGGGTGTTATTGCACTAAGCTCATGAAACCGTACTAACAGTCCGGGTCATGGGGGCTGCAGACCCAACCATGAGGGGATGAGAAGGATAACTTGCCAAAGTTAGTCCTTAGGGTTTCAAGTATAGTACTTATTAGTACCCTCCCTGAAAGAGAGCTACCAACGGGAGTTGTCAAACTCTAATAGATCTATCAACTATACTCGCGTTCGCTTGTGTAAAATATCACAAACGATTATGGCTCATGAATTTTAGTTATGTAGAGGTGGCAGATAGTGGGACTCGTGCAATAACCAAAGAAAAAGACTTGTATTTGGTTTAAAGAAAAGCAAATAGCATGTATCCCCCTCACAGGGTTTGTAAAGCATTTAGAGTGAAAGTTAAAAAGATGTGAGGCTACAAAACTCACCTGGGCTTAGTGAAATGTGATTGATGTCAAAAGTGACTCGGAGACTAGACTTCCTACTCACGTATCCCGGGGTTTGTTGATGTGGATGTATGTCAAGCTTTAGTTATCTTATTTTAAGTTTTCTTAAGTAATCATTCTTAGGGTTCTTTTAGTGTTAGTTATAACATAACACCGTTCAGGCCATCACAATTCAAAATTATATAAGACTCCTCACATGAAGCTCCCTAGTATTGTATTATGTTATTAAACATAATACTGTTCGGGCCATCATAATCCAGAAGTATATAACCCTCACATGAAATTCCCAAGTATTGTGTCACGTTGTTAAGTATTTTAGGTTATAACATAACACCGTTCAGGCCATCATAATTCAGAAGTATAAGACTCCTCACATGAAGCTCCCTACTATTGTATTATGCGGCCAACATAATACCGTTCGGGCCATCATAATTCAGAAGTTAATACTCCTCACATGAAGTTCCCTACTATTGTGTCACGTTATTAAGTACTAGTCTTAAATATAATGTATTACCGTTCGGGCCATCATAATCCAGAGGTCATGCAATAATCGTTTGAGGAGCCACGGCACTTTAAATCGTAAACCCAGTAAACTCGTCAAAACGAAATATCCACATGATACCCCTCACATGAAGCTCCCTACTATTGTGATATATTACATAAAAAGATAGCACGTTTATTTATCATGCAATATTTCATTTTATACCCTTATAGTTTGTATATTTACAAAATCTACCCTAGACTTATAAACTTATAACGTTTAAGCATTTAAGTTCCTAGACTTTACACAATTAACCCCTATACTTCTATATTTTATGAAAATGGCAGAAATAACCCTTGGACTTGTATGTTTTCAATATTTACCATTTATACCCTTAACTTTCTAATATTTGCAAAACTAGTCCTTATAAGTTTATAACTATTTAACTTTTTATCCTAAGGTTATAGAATTTTGAGAAAGGGTCCTTATACTTATTACTTCTAAGATATGTCAAAAACAGTCCCTAGACTTAATATTTTCAGAAAGTTACCATATATACCCCTATGCATGAAAACTATTGCATAACTAGTCCTTTTTCCATGCAAATTATATTTTAATGAGATACTTAAGTTTCCTAGGTTATGTTTGGTTAATATATACTTAACTAAGTCTCATAATTCAGATTATATCATATAATGAGGCAATTTAGCACATAAACATGTAATTAACTATAATTAGGGTTTTAAAAAGAAAACGTGTAAAAGAAAATGAGCAAGGCTTAGGCAAGGGTTCCTAGGTGATCTAAGGCATCTTATATCTATCCTAGGTTAGTACTAAAGTCATTAGAACAAATAAAAGGGCTTACGTGATAAGGGGGAGGTCTAACGAAGGTCTAACTAAGGTTTAGGGTTTTCTCGACTAGTTTCTACTTCGACAAGGGTTCTTGGCCTAAGGTTCTCGACTTCTAAGACTACTAGGGAACTTATACTACTGCTAGGGATAGAAGGTTTGAGGTGGAGAAGTGAGGAGGGATGGTTTGAAAAATGAAAGGGTGTTAAGGGGTATTTATAGGGCTCGATAGCCCTATAGGTTAAGTATACTTGGTGTAGTGGCCAAGTAACGTGAGGAGATTGTCAAAGGTGGTGGGGGTGGCTAAGGAAGCTTAGAGGTGGTGTAGAGGCGGTGTGGGGTGTTTGTGGCCACGGTTTGGCCGTGGAGGCAGTTTAGGACAAGTAGGTGATGCACCTACTTGTAAGGTGCTATGGAGGTGTGTGGTTGGGTGCTTAGGGGTGACAGGTAGGTGGGTAAGCTGATAGGGTGTTAGGTTGAGGTGCTAGGGTGATTGGTTTTAGGTTTATACTAGTTTTAGTTTAGTTTTGACTAGGGGCGGAAACGAGCAGAGCCGAGCCCGAGCCTGCCAGAGCTCGAGCTCGGCTCGTTTAAGTTTTAAAAGGCTCGAGCTCGAGCTCGGCTCGTTTCGAGCTTTAAATTTTAAGCTCGAGCTCGGCTTGTTGTATATTTTATAGGCTCGGGCTCGGCTCGAGCTCGACTCGTTTATACGATTTGACTATGAAAATTTAAAGCTTGGCTCGAGCTCGAGCTCGGCTCGTAATATATCTTTATTGATCTCGTTAGTAAGCTCGAGCTTGGCTCGTACATATATATTTAATACTTAAAATATCATAATTTCATTTAGGCTCGTTTAGGCTCGCGAGTCAAACGAGCTTTGTATATAAAGCTCGGGCTTGAGCTTGATTAATCAACGAGCTGCAATTTAGGCTCAAGCTCGGGCTCGAGCCCGTTTAGGCTCGGCTCGTTCGAGATTTTTAACGATCCGATCCCGAGCTTTTCACGAGCGGCTCGGCTCATTTCCACCCCTAGTTTTGACCTAATTTTGTTTAGTTAGGGATTAGGGTCAAGCCTAGGGTTTAGTGCCTATATTAGGGTCCTATGAGTGTCTAGTGACTAATACTAAGTCCTAAGAGGCTTATACTAAGTGGTGGTAGCTTATGGTTAAGATTTGGGATAGTTTAACCTAGTTTCTGGGAAGTTATGACCTAGTTATGGTTTTGTGCTTAAGGGACTTGTACCTAAGTTCTATGAGGTTGTACTAAGGTCTAAGGGTGCTTAGGTATCTATTGTTCCTAAGGTAACTCATACATAAGCCTTGAACACTTTCAAGCTAGCTTAGATAAGCAATTAGTGTTTTAAAGATAACCGTAAACACATAGGTGAAATTAGGGTTTATTAGGGTTTTGCAATTAGGATTAGGAGATGTTTGTACAAGTGCCAAATACTCAGACTCATTTATTTACATCTTATCACTTACAAGTAGAGGCGTCCCAATTCTTGTAAGTAAAAGTCACTAAATTCATGGTCTGCTGATTTATAACTTCTTATTAAGATGAAAAAGTGCCCTAATTCATCTTAATAAGATGATTATAAATCATCCTTAAGTAGTATCGGCGGAAAATGAAGAGGGTTGACGACACTTAAGGAAATGTGGTACGGGAATGTTTTGAGAGAGTGGACAAGTGTTTTGACTCGGAATTTGGGAAACTTGATGGGATTAATCCATGAGGTTAGGAAAAACATTGTGGAGTGTACAATGTTTGATTAAACCTGTGGGTTATGGGCCCACTGGTTAAACATGGATTATCAGCATTAGCCATGTTAGTAACTCGGGTTTCTAGTGCTGCAGTATTACTGTTAGCAACTAGTTGCCGGATGGCACCCTGAGTTATGGCTTTGCAAGATAACACCAGATTAGGAGGATAATATCATAAGTCAAGTCATAATGAGGATTACGAAAACTCCGACTTAGATATTCTTACAAGTTCTAACTAATAGAACCTTGTGAAATGACGAGAAGTACAAATTCTAACTCTTAGAACATTGTAGGATGAGGTAGGGAGAGAGTTTAGAGTAGGAAAAATAGAGTGAAAAAAATGACGGAGGAATGAAACGAAAGGATAGGAGGAAGTGGGAGGATGGATTTTATAGGAAGGAGTGAAGAGGAAGGCAAGGGATGAAATAGGAAAGTACGGAGGAGTAGGAGATAACGAAAGAGTGGAAGAGTAGGAAAAGACGGAAGGATAGGATTAAACGGTAGAGTGGGAAAAAATGAGAGAATAGGATACCTGGAAGGATGGTATCCTAATGAAGATTAGATTCACTAGATTCCCTCAAAGTTTGTTTCCCTCCTAAAGGCCTCAGTATAATCCTTAAGGAATTATCTAGTTTCCTAAAGATAGTCTTAAAATCTAAAGGTGATATTTTTGACCTAACCGGTGGAGGTGTTCCTAAAAGGGGGGAAAGGGCTAGACGGGATAGATGGTTCTATAGCTAGGGGTTTGTTACTATTTCTAGGTAAATTTCTAGGTTTAGTCTTTTGACCTAAGTTGTCTATCTTATGTCCTAGGTACTTAAAACTAGGTAGGGTAATATCCATGGTGTCTTCTAAGTGGAATTCTAATGTGTAACCTAAGGAGTGTCAATTCCTAAGAAATTAAGTATAGGTAAACTAAAATCCTCGAATGTCTTATTCCTAGTTATAACTAGTAACCTCGAATTCTAAGCCTGAGTCTATAAACTTAGGGTAGGCTCGGGATATACTAAAGGTGTATTATTCCTAGGGGTTTCTAAATCCTTATACTACATGACTTTGAGGATAGTGTGTGGAAAATCCTAATAAGGGGTAGGTCACTTATGAAACTAAGTGTGGGTAAACTATATCCTCAAAACGGTTTGTTCTTATTTCCTATCCTATTACTAAACTAAATGCTAAAGGCTTAAGGTTCTAGGTTCTAAAGGCTTGTTCCTATCACGTTAGTAAACTACCAACCCTATCTAATCCTTTGTTATTCTTAAGTTTCCTATATTGTATCCTAAAGGTTTCTAATCTAATTCTAATATCCTCGATACCAAGTATAATTCTTATCTTAAACTAAATCCTATCTTATAGGGATGTCTTTTCTAGTTTCTACCTATCGGGGTTCTAGTTCGGTTTCTAACCTAATTAAACCTCAAAGGTTCCTAATCTTATTTTCTATTTCCTCAAGGATTTCTTAGATAGCATATTTTGATGTTTCAATGTATCCTATCTCTAATCTTAGTTTTACCTAAAGGCATCCTAAAATTATTTCTATCCTCAAATATGAAAATCCTAAAGTGGATAATACGGGTTTTACTAAGAGGGGAAACTACTTCGGGAATCATAGTGATCTGATGAGGTGAAAAGTGTTACGCTTTTAGGGGTCATTTAATCCCTAAATCGTTATTTTTTGATCAAATATTGCCTTAAATCATTCCTTTTGTCATTTTAGGTACTTTCGGGAGGAATTCTGGAAAACATTGCATTTTGGACGTTTTTGGAGCATAAAAGTGAAGGAAACGACAAAGTCTCAAATCAAGCTGGTATTCCTACCTGACGGCGTCAGGAGTTACAAGCTGACGCCATCACTTGAAGACAAAGGAGTTGGATTTTGACATTACCAGACGCCCTGAAGAAGAGTTGAGAAGTTTACACCTAACGACGTCAGGTGTTAGATGGTCCAGGCCGTCAGGTGTAACATTAAAGAGAGACGGCCCAGAAGGTTATAGAGACTGACGGCGTCAGAAGTGGATCTAGGTGATCCGATAACCCTAGACACGGCGGGTTGACGGCGTCAGGACTTATAACCTGACGCCATCAGAATGTAATATCTATATATATTTTAGGATTTTCTTTCATTAAGGTGTGCAACTTTTGGGAGAACTTTATGGATAAACCCTAGGTCGAATTTACTGCCTTTTTCAAGGGTTTTTCACCCTTGTTTCATCCATGCTTAATTAAAGATAAGTCTTCCATCAAATCAATCAATATGTTTATGTGTTGCTTGATTATATCTTATGCTTGTCTTTACATTAACATGTTAGGCTAGGTTTCTCTTGTGTTTGCTTAGATCTAATGAAACCTAGCTATTGATTACTTGTTGTTGGTTTGTTATTAATTGTTGTGGGTAGGTGATATCGATGTTAGGCTTAAGAAAACTGGCTAACATCCAATTGGTGACTTGCTTGAACGTCTTAAGAAACATGAATCGGATGTGTACTACGATTATTTGGTTGTATTTAATGCATAAGTAATTACTAGTGATTTCATGGTTTGGATACTAAATGTGTCGCTATAGAATGAAGTTTGCGCTTATAGAGTTAGGGAAGATCGTACACGGCCCTACGAATGGTATTAAGGAATACAACCCGTCATCCACACAATTGTAACAAACTAATTAACCGGTAAAAGATAGCTAGGGAGTAGTGAAGTCTAAGTAAACACACTTTTCTCCATATAAGTTTTACAATCATTTATTTTCTTGTTATTTTATTTTAATTGCATTTGTAGTTATTTGGGTTAGTTGACTTGCAACTAACTCTGCCCACTCTTACAATACCCGAGACTTTTACTTGCTTTCCATAAAATATAAAAATACAAAAAGAATCATCC
>LBNU01038076.1:85344-106567 GCA_014162995.1 Artemisia annua | reverse complement strand
TTTTTTTATTTCAATGATGTTTGAGTTTAATATTGTTTAGGTAATACATGTCCATGCAATGCCTTCGTCCAAAAAAAAGGTAAATTGCTACATTGTATAATGATGCTTTTGGAATGCTTAGTTTTTGCGTAGGTAACTTTTACGTAGAAAGCATTCTACTATGGGTAATACTAATGTGGGTAAGTATTATTTTTAGGTGATAAGAGTTCAATAACATTTTTTTATTATGTAGATGTTAATTATATTTACCGTCATAATATATATCATCAATTAGCTATTGTTTTGTGCTATTGACCAAAGGGCTTAATATGACACCGATCATTAATTATAGCGACAATAAGCTTGATCTTGCTGGTCCTTTTATTATTAGAATGGTAACTTTTTTATTTTATTAGCGATTTGTTTATTGTATTAGTATGTGTCGGTATTTAATAAATTGTTTGTCTCTTTTCTTAATGTAGCTATTTCGAAAGTTGAAAAGAGATGCAAGACAATATGTGCATGGGCTAATAACAAAGTTTAGTTTATTTTGCTATGAATTTGTTTGCAGATGCCTATCATCCTTCCATGACCATGGAGAAACAAGGACCACTTACAGCTACGCCACTTGGGTATATATATTCAACAATGGTGTTCCCGAAAACCAAGTTCCTGCAAAAACTCAAAGCATGGGTGAAAACCCAATAGTTGTGGACGAAGCTTTGTAACTTACCATCAAAAGGATTTATTTTACAGTGTAGATTATATCATTTTTATTTACTTATGTGAGTATTCTAACGTCATTATGCTCCACTTTTGATGTTTCAGGACTGATGTTGGTGGTGGTGCGGAAGACATGTATACAGCAAGTAAGGCTATTGGTTACATACTTTACAAAGTTATATTTTTGGCTTGTCACTCTTTTGATGTAACCATAATATGAATTGTTGGTTCGTAATCATGGTTAACATTCGTTTCGATATATAATCGATATAGGTGGGCGAACATGGTGTGTATTAAAGAACACCTAATCAGAGATGTCATTAAGGTATATCTCACATCTTTTGCTCGCTCTTCTCACATTTTTTCATTTTATGCATTCAATGATTATCTGCTAATAATAGACTTTGACATGACATGATATGATTTTAGGATGTAGAAACATGAGTATTTTTGTGGTTTAATTCGGTGCCGAAGACATGTATAATCGGATACAAAATTATTGAAAGTCTACAGGTTCAAAAGATACATTTTGTTAAAGCTTATAAGATGGAAGTACCAACCATCTAATGAAACCGTCCAACTGTTGTATCTGAGCGCAACGTGCAAGTAACGAAATAACTCTTCTGGTGTTCTTTTATTGTGAATTGCTTTGCTTATTTGATGATCGTGGCAGCCCTACTTATTTAAAGATTACTGGGAAGTTATTGGAACGACCAAGTCTTTTGACGATGGAAATTTAGCACGAACACATATGTGCAGGGGTTAATACCAAATTTTAGTTTATTTTGCTATGAATTTGTTTGCAGATGCCTATCATCCTTCCATGAACATGGAGAAACAAGGACCACTTACAGCTACGCCACTTGGGTATATATTCAACAATGGTGTTCCCAAAAACCAAGTTCCTGAAAAAAATCAAAACATGGGTGAAAACCCAATAGTTGTGGACGAAGATTAGTAACTTACCATCAAAAGGATTTATTTTACAGTTGTAGATTATATCATTTTTATTTACTTATATGCTCCACAATTGATGTTTCAGGACTGATGTTGGTGGTGGTGCGGAAGACATGTATACAGCAAGTAAGGCTATTGGTTACATACTTTACAAAGTTATATTTTTGGCTTGTCACTCTTTTGATGTAACCGTAATATGAATTGTTGGTTCGTAATCATGGTTAACATTCGTTTCAATATATAATCGATATAGGTGGGCGAACATGGTGTGTATTAAAGAACACCTAATAAGAGATGCCATTAAGGTATATCTTACATCTTTTGCTCGCTCTTCTCACATTTTTTCATTTTATGCATTCAATGATTATCTGCTAATAATAGACTTTGACATGATACGATTTTAGGATGAAGAAACATGAGTATTTGTGTGGTTTAATTCGGTGCCGAAGACATGTATAATCGGATACAAAATTAGTGAAAGTCTACGGGTTCAAAAGAGACATTTAGTTAAAGCTTATAAGATGGAAGTACCCACCATCTAATGAATTTGTGTCTCAAATCCGTCCAGCTGCTGTATCTGAGCGCAACGTGCAAGTAACAAAATAACTCTTCTGGTGTTCTTTTATTGTAAATTGCTTTGTTTATTTGATGATCATGGCAGGCCTACTTATTTAAAGATTACTGGGAAGTTATTGGAACGACCAAGTCTTTTGACAATGCAAATTTAGCACGAACACATGAGGTGTTTGAACTTATAATGTGTCTACGTTGTGTCAATTTTTATGATTACAACTCATAAACATTATCATGTATCGACTCAAGTTTGGTATGGTTTGGTTTTTTTTATTGCTTTGAAGGTACCTAAATCGTGATATATTATTTTCATAATTGTTGTATTATTTTTAAGATTTTATGAAGATTGTGAGGTATTATTTTTATTTGCATTAGTGAACGTCTACATGTTCAAAAGAGACATTTTGTTAAAGCTTATAATTAAGATGGAGGTACCCACCATCTAATGACTTTGTGTCTCAA
Source organism: Artemisia annua (assembly GCA_014162995.1). Lineage (NCBI taxonomy): Eukaryota > Viridiplantae > Streptophyta > Magnoliopsida > Asterales > Asteraceae > Artemisia > Artemisia annua. The sequence continues at coordinate 103,873 of LBNU01038076.1, read as the reverse complement.
ATAGGTCCAGTTGTTGTATCTAAGTGCAACGTGCAAGTAAGGAAACAACTCTTCTGGTCTTCTTTTATTGTTAATTTCTTTGTTTATTTGATGATCATGGAATATGCCTACTTATTTAAAGATTGCTGGGACGTTATTGGAACAACCCGGGTACGCCCTTGAATATTCTGTTTATTTATATTTACTTGAGTCAGCAAGACCTTTTAAGTTATAAAATGAGCTTGATTACTGCTTATATCTATATTAAGGAGTGACGAGGTCAAAAAAATGACACAAACCACAACACAGGGATACGAAATAGGTCTTTACTCCCATGCTTGATACAACGCCATGAATTTCAGAAAGGGCTGTTCAATACAAGAGGCTTCACTACTTTTAACTATATTGAGGTTCCTTCCGCTGCAATCAAGGCCATGATCATCAGGTTCTAAATACCTGGTATTTATTCGTATTTCTTGATTACATGCTTTATCATACAAACTACACACTCATAAGAATTGAAATGTATCTTTGGAAAAGATAAAACTTTATGAATCTATTGTACCCACATCAGAAACATAGCCTTGGGAGGATTGTGGGGGCTGATTTTCTTACGCCATATGCGACAAGACAGTGACTTTCCAGACCACTTCATGAGCAGATGCAAAGGACTCGACCCTGATAGGTATTCTAAATTAATATTAATGATCTGTAAATAAATGGTAGTGTGAGAACCATGGATTTTATTACCAGATTATATTGGGTGCATTGAAAGAGGTTTGGGTATTTTGGGGACGTTCAAGTACAAGCCCAAAGGATCCCAAATTGTAATTTGTTAATGCATACTCGAAGGCTATGTTGGATTGAACATCTGATAAGCCAGAGGATATATGAGCACGCCTCATACTCGCATGACATTTGAATTGGTATAGGACCACTAAGTGATCATTAGTTATTTTACAATTCTTAAGTTTTGAATGTAATGATATAGGAGGTTTATGCATTAACTTTACACCTTGGGTAACTTGCAAACCCCCAACTNTATATATATATATATATATATATATATATATATATATATATATATATATATATATATATATATATATATATATATATATATATATATATATATATATATATATATATATATATATATATATATATGTATAAATAACAGGAGGCGTTACACGTAGATAATGCCACGTAAACGCCACCTCATTGCCAAGTAATTCATTATCAGCTATGTCATCACATTGTTGCCATGTAAGCAATTTTTATAATTATTTTCTGTTGGGGTTTTATTTTTATGTTTTTTCTTTTTAAATTCGGATGAATAATTTTTTAAAATTCTGATTAAATTTAATAGGATCAAAATTTCGAAATTTAATTTGAAAAAAATGTTACATGCATGGTTCGAATCTAGGTCTGTTAGTCCAGAATCAAACATGTTAACCATTAAACCAACTCATTTTTTGGATTACATCTTGCAAATCCAAAACTATAAACTTATGCAAACATATATTCCTTAATTACAGCTTTACAATTTTATTAATTAATATTGACCTTTTGTTCATTATCACATAAAACCCTAATATGATTCTCTGCAACCCTAAAACAAAGCACACAACAGCACACGCATTTATTTAGATTAATGAATATTCACATATTTGTTTTGGTGAAACACTACCCTTGGTGGTCATGGAATGCATGAGGTTCACTACAAAGTATAGCATGGAGATTATATATTATGACATATTGTAATAATAAGGTTCGTGTTTGTTTAGATGTTCCTGATTTATGTAGACAAAGCTAACTACAAGTTATTAATTGTGTGACCATTTGATATCTTGCTGTCGGTTGTGATCATGTCTCATGGTTCGGAAGACACTGCCGCTCATGAACTATGTTCAAGTGAATAAACTTTTTTAGACACGATGGTATATATCTCTTGATTACAGTTCTACTTAATAATCTTCATGCCGGCTTGACTGTATCATTCAAGCTTGATATTAAGATTTCTACCATCATTCTTAAATATAGGGAATTTTGATCATTATAATTTAAATTTATTAATTTAAGCCTTTACACTGATGATAGCAGATGTTCCTGTTTGATTTATGTAGACAAAGCTAACTACAAGTTATTAATTGTGTGACCATTTGATATCTTGCTGTCGGTTGTGATCATGTCTCAGGGTTCGGAAGACACTACCGCTCATGAATTATGTTCAAGTGAATAAACGTTTTCTAGACACGATGGTATATACCTTTTGATTACAGTTATACTTAATAATCTTCATGCCGGCTTGACTGTATCTGTAACACCCCAACCCGACACGGGTCAAAATGTCACATTATGGTGTCCATCAGAACAAACAAACGCAAGCGGAAGACTTATAAACATAAAAGTTACAAAGGGAATACGAAGGAAATAAGGAAATACTAATTCTATACAAAGGGAAAACCAAAACCAAAATACAAAATAAAACCAAGTCTAAATGAAGCCAAATCCAACTAATCCAGATGCAAAGGGTAACTATCGTCAGGGTAGTCCACTGAGAGCTCCTATGCACTCTTCACTCAAACCCAGCTTCCAACCTAAAAACCTGCCGCAGGATAAGAAATGCGGCTGAGCTTAAAAAGACCAGTGAACAGATATATAACAAAGCAAACGGATAAACAAAACGTATATAAGTATGAGAAATAGGACATTATAAGCTTCTGCTGAAAGTAATATCATCTGTCAAATGAATAAGAGATCAACGATCAACTGAACAAATATCATAAGTCAACTGAATAAGAACATGAAGAATCGAATAGTAATAATCAAACGCAGTGAGAAGGATCATAAGCATGAGCATAATGTATCATAAGTCAAATGAATGAAGCATAATAGAGATATCAAATGTAAGCATAATCAGATAATAATCAGAATCATATAGCACGTATCAACAAAGGCTTGTCTACCCGAGCCACTCGAATAGACACAAAAAAATATAGAAAAGCCACGAGCCGACCTACCAGAGCCACTCGAATAGGTCTCAAATCACATAATTACATATCCGTCAATTCATAGGGTGTACATAGAGTAGCTAGCTCCAATGTACCAGAAGTGAAAGCGGTACAAGGCACGTACAGCCAGTCACTAAGCCAAATCATATCATGTCATATCAAATCTTAGGATGCATCCATACGCTCCCTGAAACAGAATACATATATAAGTGCAACACTATGCATATATATAACAGAATGGCCATAAGTGCACATAATCATATAATCTTAACAGAAGGGAACGCCGGGGACTAATCACACCGCCCCAGATAGTGTCATGCCACGGTGCCTCGATGACACGCCCATGGTACCTCTATGAGTAGAATAAAAATCGGGCATAAGAATCACACATATCAGAACAGAGGTATCCATAAATAGAGAAATCATAGCATATCAATCAGAACATATCAACAGAATCTCATATCAGTGAGATAGTAATCAGATCATCACAACAAAATGGATAGCAAACAGAATCCTATCAAAGGATAATATCAAACGAATCATATCAACGAATCATATCATAGCAAACGAATCAAAGTCAAAGGATCGAAAGTCATGAGATCAGATGCCTTACTGAGAAAGGGTAAGAATATCTGTACCTTAAACCGGCAACGAAACGACATCATAACATAAGAATAGGAAGTCACTCCTTCTTCAGCGAATCTACACGAATTAATGATTGTCTTATTATTTATAAGCTTATTTTAAATCAGATAACTGATTTTAGGTTCCTTTCTATTTTTAGCAGGTTTCCCGAATTAATAAGTTTCTATATTTAGTAAGTTTCCCAATTAGCAAGTTTAGGGTTTACAAATGTCAAATGATTAACTTTAGGGTTTATATCGTAATTAATATCAAAATGACCGTTTTATGACTGTGTCGTTCAAAAGTTATATAAACATATTTACGACTATCTATACTACATGTTAATTATGATTTACTTAAACTAGTAGTTCATTACAATTTAAATATGACAAGAGTTATTAAAAAAATCTCTACATTTATTTTCATAACGAAAGTTACGGCTTAAGTTAACTTCTATATTTAATAGCAATTCGTGTCAAAAATCCTACTTATAACTAAACTAAAATATACATGCTTTACTTTATTTAATTACCTTATTATAATGTAACTTTCATATTGTAATGACCTTCATTATAATGTTACAGAAATGCCTATCATCCATTTCGTTAAACACATGCATATTTTGTATATAACCGACCCATGTTCGACAATTATCAACGTGTAATAAAGATATGTATAACATGCATAAAGACAACCCTTATTAAACTCCATATATTCAGACTCATATGCAAACTAAAAGAAACAAAAGAACAGATTGCTCATGACACACTAAAATCCCATTTCCATTTGACCAGGTCGAAATGCAAGAAATCAAGTTCACATATTTACTCTCACACAACCATGTTAACATGCATGCAATACTCCTTATTATATATATTTTTACGATTCGAAAACGGTAGCAAACATGTGTTTTACTCATTTATTTTAGCTCGTATTAGATTCACATGTCATGTATATAAGATCGAATGAAAGGACAGATAAAAAACAACGATTCATGAATCGAACATAATATGAATATGGATCGATTTGATAGGTTTTCATCATGTGTATCCTTTTTATTATTTCATGTGAGAATAAGTTATATAACATGCATGCTCAAAGCCGACTTACGTTTTATATAAGATATTACGTTATTCATTATTATGAGATCAAAACGAGGAGATGTAGAATAGAGGTGAACGAAACAGATCCCGCGACCAGAATCAAACCGAACTAATCAATCCAATACCCTTCGAACCAGAAATATACCACGCCACCACCACACCTTTTCACAGCCTCCTTGTACCCTTTTCTTCACAGCTTTGCACCAGAAAGAATGGCAGCCGAAATGTTTTGTTAATTAAGGTTTAGTGTGTGACATGAGATGGGTATACGGTTTACAAAATGAAGAGTCAAATGGGAAAATATTGTGGAGAGTTGGTTTGTTTATAAGGAGAAATGGATGGAAATAGTGGCTGAAAACAGCCGAGTCTTATGGGTACATGGATGACCAAATCTTCTTCAACTTTCAAAAGTTCTATCTGTGTTTCAAAAAAAATAATATTGTGTACACGACTAAAAGAAATAGGGCCCTCCAACTATTGTTAAACTTATGAGATTATGTTCCACAACAACTTACATTCGGCCCTTTATGAGATATAATAAACGTGTGATAAGTTCTTACTTGGATACAATGTGTCGACTTCAATATAGCTTAGATTATAGATTTTGGGTTTCAAGGTTTTTAAGTTATAACGTTTAGTTAACTTAGGTTATAGATTTATATTGTTCTTGTATCATTACTTGAGTTCTTAAAAATTCAAAATTAGAGGGGTAAAATGGGAATTTAAAATGAATGAAAATTTAGGGTTTTACAGTATCGTTCAAGCTTGATATTAAGATTTCTACCATCATTCTTAAATATAGGGAATTTTGATCATTATTATTTAAATTTATTAATTTAAGCCTTTACACTGATGATAGCAGCATCATTAACAACTATATTGATAGTAAACATATTATGATGACCTGACACTTCATTTATTTGCAAAGTTATAACTCTGGCTTACTTTTTCTCTCTTTTTTTGGATGGCAATAATATATGTATTAACAAAGAGTTATGTCTCTTTGAATCAAAGATGATATTATTTCTTAAGCTCATACGCTACTTTTACTTGATATGCAAGTTTGGTATAATGCTACTGCCCTTGATCAAGATTCGAGTCGTGTGGTCTAAATCAGCTTTATGCAATGAGATATGGAACTATACCCATAGTTCATGTCACCGGAGGACTTGGAGTAAGTTAAAATCAAGATTATGTTTGTTGTTTAGTTGTATATTCATAATGTTATATATTATTGTTAATGGTGGCCAACCGAATAGTCCGCCTTATCCATTTGTTAAGCAGGTTGAAGATACCCGTTTTGTCCTTCTCTGACTAACCCTTGATCTTTTGCAGCCCACTTATGTTCACCATGCAGGCACTACTCAACCCTTAATATGTAAATGGTGATATGAATCGAGAGTTGTTTCTTAATTGCATAGTATTTTTGATGTTATTAAGAGGGCCGAAAATGCACATGATGTTCAGATGACCTCTATAACTTTTGTATTTTTTTGTTGTTGCATTTTTGCTGAAATCATTACTATCAGGCTCATGAAACATGTTCCCTAAGAGGCTATATGTACTAGCTGACTTTGGAGCCAAGAATTTGGTTGAAAAAAAAAACAGTGACATATCCGCAGCGCATGGTCCAACTAAAATCTTACTTTAGTCATTGCTATATATATAGCAAACGTGAGCTGGAGCAAATAGAAGCAACTGACTAAATATCTCCAATATTTTTATTGGTGCATTCTTTTTTATTTTTGACAATCTTTTCTGTATTTCAGGCAGTTAAAAAGCACACTAAGGGTGACCGGAAGAGCTTATAGGATGCTTTAGACACTGATGGTCACATGCACATCGGATGTGAGAGTTTGAATTCACACAAAGGAAACCGCACGTAACTCAAAATCTTGCAAACAGACATACTTACATTTTTAGGTGCCAGATTTTTTGTTGTTTGTGTTGGATCCCCTATTGATGTGGTACTTATTCATAGTCTGATTATATTCTCCTAATCAAAATATTTAGAGAAATCTAGCCCAAGTACACATAGTTACGCATCATCCATTATAGTTATCTTGTCGTATATGTTATTTTTGACATTAAAATGATTGCTAACGACCAACTTTGGAGTGAATTATATTACTCACTTGTCTCTTTTCAATGAATCATTTCATGTCAACTAATAATACAAAAGGACAACTTTTAAACTCTGAGCCCTTTAAAACCCCGCAAAACAGGTTCTTGAATTTACACTCCATGCATCAACAGGGTTAGTGTCAGTTTCGACAAAACTATGCTTATAGTCATTGAGTGAAAGCATCATATATAAGTATTGTCTCTTCAAACTACGCTTTTATGAATTAATTAAGAACAACACTTGCATGTGTTCTGTTTTTGCAGGTGAAATCAAGAATGATGGGAGATCCAAGTTACAAAGGTACCATCGATGGTTTTGTTAAGACACTGAAGAATGATGTAAGCTCGTACGCTCACTGACTCGCTTACTAGCGAGGGCCCATATACAAAACACTTCTCTTTTTAATGAATAGTAAGAATCATGTGTCCAGAATAATCCTCAAGCTCATGACCGCCACCAGCTGATGCGAGAAAATTAGCCATAATATTATCCGGCTCAATCACCTCCTCATCATCACTCTCATAAACAACCACATCCCCTACCTTAGAGAAAGGGTTACCCGCCTTTATAGAAGAAGAAGAAGAAGAAGAAGAAGAAGAAGAAGAAGAAGAAGAAGAAGAAGAAGAAGAAGAAGAAGAAGAAGAAGAAGAATGTTGGAAGTAAAGTAATCAAGAAAACATAAGTCTTCAAAGTCGAAGGACCAATAGTGTTAGATAGATAGTTAGTAACTGTTTTCTGTTAATATAGTTAGCTAATTTCTTGTAAATTGTGAAAGGGTGTGTCGCTTGGGTCACAACCCTTTGAACCGGTGTGATGGTTGGAACACAACCATTCACATGCTATAAATATGTACAAACATGTAAAGTTTTAAGTGTGGAATAATATCAGTATTGTGTTTATCTTAAAAGTGTTCCCACCCTCTGTTACAAACAAAGAGTCACTGCACAATTCGTGTGCATACTTATACATATTTATCCATGATTGATCCAAGATCCGTAGGACCTCAACATGGTATCAGAGCATGATGGTAAACGTGGATCGATCATTGCAAGTCCAGGAAGTTTTATCGCCTAGGAAGAACAAGGAAAACCCAGAAAACAGGGCATGAAGAAAAATTATGAAGACAACCCAGTTTTTGGGCAGAAACGCAAGAAGTATGAAGAACATAAAGAAGGACATGTTATTTGCAAGATACTACATTCCAAAAGAATGATGTCTTACGCATATGGCGGGAATAAGACAAGGCAACAAAAGGGTTCATAGACTTGATAATGGTTACCATGACACTGCAAGAAGAGAAGCCAAAAGAAGAAGTGGGAAGAAGCAGTTGGACTGCAGAAGATAGAGACCCACAAGGCTTGCAAGATGGAGCAATTAGGGATGGAACACAAGAACAAGTAATGGACAGGTTTGGTGTTAGGATGGATCACATGAAGATGATAAGAACAAGGACGATGATCCATGGAACGATAAAAGGCAAGTGAACATGAAAGACCAGACAAGTAAACATGGCGATCAGAATATGAATGACAAAGAAGAAAGAATGAGACTGCAATTGGGATAAACAAGCACAAAGTGAAGATTATGATTTCTTAATTAGGGGAGTGAATGTTGGAAGTAAAGTAATCAAGAAAACATAAGTCTTCAAAGTCGAAGGACCAATAGTATTAGATAGATAGTTAGTAACTGTTTTCTGTTAATATAGTTAGCTAATTTCCTGTAAATTGTGAAAGGGTGTGTCGCTTGGGTTATAAACCTTTGAACTGGTGTGATGGTTGGAACACAACCATTCGCATACTATAAATATGTACATACATGTAAAGTTTTAAGTGTGGAATAATATCAGTATTGTGTTTATCTTAAAAGTATTCCCACCCTCTGTTACAAACAAAGAGTCCCTGCACAATTCGTGTGCATACTCAAACATATTCATCCATGATTGATCCAAGATCCCTAGGACCTCAACAAAGAAGAAGAAGAAGAACTAGGCTAAGTAGCCACAACCTACTCCTTCTCTCTGTTTCCACTCCTACCCTTAGAAGAACTAGCCACAACAGGCATACCAGATGAATTAGCCATATCGTTATCACCATATGAAACCTCATCTTCACTAACATGATCACCCGGATAATCAACCTTTTTTAGTAGATGACCAACACCATCCACAAGAGTAGCTTTCCCATCAAGAATTAGCTTTTCAAGCTTCCCAATTTTCTCAACAATAGGAGTAGGACAAGGAATACCTTTCTCATCAGCATCATCCATATCAAGAGCTTCAAAAAGGTTTTGATGTAGCAATATTGTTAGGAATACGTATTTTCCTATAGAAGATTCGGTCACCAAAAGTATGTTAAAGCATTGTATAGCTCATAGTATTTTATATAGTAGTTAATACGTAGTTTAGTTTAGTTAGTATTCGTGGTCTCGGATCGGGTCTTTTACCCTCTGTCAGCCCGCTCCACAGCCTACTAGAGGCACTCATCTCCTTGTAACTATAAATATCCTCTCCCACCAAGGGAGAAGGTTGGACCTTTCATTAGTTATACATTTCACTTGTTTTTTCTCTCTCTAAAAGGCTCCCACTTTCTCTCTCTAACTAATCTCTAGCTTCTTACATATTCTATCCATCTAACCACATGAACCATACGAGTATTATGATTTAGTGTGTCCTACAATTGGTATCAAGAGCCTTGGTTTCATCTTAGGGCCTTGGATTCACGGATTTTTGGTTGGTTTTGTGGTAGTACTTGGTTNAAGTATGTTAAAGCATTGTATAGCTCATAGTATTTTATATAGTAGTTAATACGTAGTTTAGTTTAGTTAGTATTCGTGGTCTCGGATCGGGTCTTTTACCCTCTGTCAGCCCGCTCCACAGCCTACTAGAGGCACTCATCTCCTTGTAACTATAAATATCCTCTCCCACCAAGGGAGAAGGTTGGACCTTTCATTAGTTATACATTTCACTTGTTTTTTCTCTCTCTAAAAGGCTCCCACTTTCTCTCTCTAACTAATCTCTAGCTTCTTACATATTCTATCCATCTAACCACATGAACCATACGAGTATTATGATTTAGTGTGTCCTACAATTGGTATCAAGAGCCTTGGTTTCATCTTAGGGCCTTGGATTCACGGATTTTTGGTTGGTTTTGTGGTAGTACTTGGTTAGAATAGGTTTCTTGATAAAACACCTTGGTTTGATCTTTGTAGTGTTAAAGGATGTGCATCTTGGTTGTACTTTTATGCTTAGGAGTGTTGTAGTTACATAGTTTTTGAGTTGGAATAGTCATATCAATCGTTGGTTTGATGGTGTGAAAGATTTAGTAAAAGTTTCTAGCTAGCGATTAAGTATTCTGCTTAGTTTTCTTGGTAGCGATTAAGTACAGTTGGTCAGCGCTTAAATCACAACGATTAAGTACAGTTGGACAGCGACTAGTTTGGATTGTAGTGGACAGTGATTAACTAATTCCAGCGATTAGCTTTCTAGCGATTAACTGGTTTTAGCGATTACTTTTCGTAGCGACTATCTCTCACCAGCGATTAAACTCTGTCTGCGTTTAACTAAACCCAACGATTAGCTTTTTAGCGATTAACTGGATCAGCGATTAAGTTTGGGTCAGCGGTTATCTTGGATAGCGATTAAGTGTGATTTCAGCGATTAACTTTTGAACTTGTGGTGTCTTTGTGATTTGCTAAGTTTGAGATTTCTTTGATTAGTTGACTACTTGTGCATCGGGAAACGTTGTAACTTAATTCGTTTCGATTAATTTCAGTGTGATTTGACATTGTAAGTTATCTCTTACGGCTTGACTTATCACAATCGAATAGATTGTTACTTGATTTGTCTCAACCTGATTTCTAGCACAAAGTGTGACTTATTTAAGTTCTCATTCTAAGCTTATATTGCATACTTCATCTTTCGGTTTTCTCTGTTGACTTTAGTAAAATCCCAAGAAAGAATCTATTTTTCGGTTTAAGTCACGAGTTGTAAAATCCCGTTAAAAATCACACCATGACTACTACGGCTTCAAATAATAATATACAATCAACTATATCCGATACCCAACTGATCAATGAACAAAACATGTCAACTGACTCATATGCTGTCATTTCTGATATTCTCAAGCTGTACGAAGTGGCCAATGAACACAAGACTCTAAATACTTCATATCAACCGTATCTGGCAGAATCTGACACAGATAGGATTGTATCTGAGTACTCTGAATCAGAGCCGTAATGACCACAACAAGTACTTCACAGAGCAACAGAAAGCTGCACAGAATGTTTTCGACTACTACACTCTCACCTCTCGGTACTGCTAGAGGGAACTGGATTCAAAATGGGATTCGAACGAGCATTTGCAACACTATTTGGTCAAGAAGTTCAGAATTTCACAGACACGATGATCCTAACATAGATCAGCTTCAGCAACAACTTGAACTCGGAGTGTTTTCTCAAACTGGATCCATAGCAACTCTTGGTGTAATCAGCAGACAATTCAAGGTGTTTATTGATTCCAAATTTAATATGGACTACGACTACGATAGTCAGATGACGAAACAGTGCTTTGCTGATCACACGGGGATCGAGGTTGACATGTTCAGAATCACATTATTACAACTCATTGGTAATGTTGACGAATATATCACACATAGAGCAACTCATAACCTGGAGTATGACTCAGAAGAAAAAATGTGTCCGGTGGAGTCATGTGATAGTATTGGTGATTCGGGTACTGTAGTGAATGATGGGTCTGGTGTCACAATATGCAAGGGATCAGAGACTGATGAATCAAATACTACCATTCATTCAGGGAAACTTCTCACACGTGACGTTAATGCAAAATCCGGTCCAACAAACGAACAGGTGTCATGTGTTGAGGTACCCCTAACTGTACATAGTAATGTGTTTTCTAAGGAACGACTACATGCTGATCATGCTGCTCCCACTTATGACACATGTTGGCTGAATAAGTCTGATAACCAAGTCACTTCAGATTCAACAAATGTGAATCATAAAGGGGAAGAAAATGATCAGGATGTGGTTCATAATGATGTGGTTCATAATGATGTGTCAAGTTCTTGGTTCACAACTGGATTTCTTAAATCTAATGAGGTGGCTGATAAAGATGTTTTTAATGAACTTTCTAGGAAGTTTTAAAACTTGAAAAACACTGCATTTCTCTTGAAATTGCTTTGCAATAGAAGGAAGAATATTTTCAAATTAACCAACCTAGTAAAGATTCAGAACTTCCCGATTTCCATGAATACTTTATGATTAATGACTTGAAAGCCCAGTTAGACATCAAGAACTTGACAATCAACAACCTTAAAAGCTACATTACCGAACTTAAATCTGAGCATGAGAACAACACCATAACTGCTAATAACTCTGAACTGAAACTAAAAGTGGCTGAATTACTAATAGAGAATGAGTCTTTGAAAATGAAGTGCAAAACTCTTAATGAGTCAATCAAGGAAATGGAACTTAAGACAATTGATCATACAAGTATTTTGATTGCCAATAATGATCAACTCAAAGATCAGATTAAAAATCTAGGATTCTCAGTCACTGCTTTAAAAAAATGAGCTGAGACAAACCACTGGAAAGTGTTCAACCATTGAGTCTGCAAAACCATCAATCTTGGGGAAACTTGTGCTTAATTTAAAAAGAAACCCTCCAGCGGGTAGACAACCAAGTGCTTTAAAATCTGAATGTCCTAAAGCCCCTAAAACTCGGTTTGCCTCCTAAGTTGATGAGAAACAAGTTTTGATCAAACCCAAATCTTCACAATACATACCCTATGAAAAGTGTATCACAAGTCTTCTTAAGTTTCATGCTCATGTGCAAGATGGTCAAAATGTTTTCACACTTTATGGATACTCACAATCTACTAAGGTCAGAAACAAAAGTACTGTGCCCGTTAAAAATAGTCAAAGGAGAGTTGAACACAAACCTTATCAGCCTAAACATGACATATTACATAAGAAACCTTATAAGAATAAATCCTTCTGGAGATGGGTACCAATGGGGAGAATGTTCTTAATGAATGGTCTCAAGTGGTCATCTAAGAAACTCCTTGAGAACACCAAGTGTACAAGTCACAATCAACATTATGCTAATTCTTCAGCGGGACATGTCACTAAGAGAACTCAAGTATGGCGACCAAAGGTCCAGATATCTCCGTACTTGGGATATCTGATTTCTCCCTAATATGTACTACACAGGACTCCTGATTAATGCTTATCAGGACTCGGGCCTCACCAGTATTTATTCTTCTCATATCCTTGAGCATGTAGCAATCTTTGCTTTGTATATATGTTGCCTATTTTTTTATTCCCTCTTTCTGTTGTACTATGTAGTTTCACTTATGTTCTATTATGTGTGTCCTTGATTACCATTACTTCATATGGTAAGTCTTTCTTCTCGGATTAGGGTTTACTTGGCATCATGTGTGACATTTCCTTTGTATCTGATCATTGATTGAGGGGGAGAAGTGATTGTTAAATGATAAGATGCATGTTGTGTGAATATAATATTTTTTTGTGGGTTTGGCTTGGGTTAGGTTAGGAGTTTTAAAATTTTGATAGTATCTGTGGATGCTAAGTGACTGATTTGGGTTAGGTTTGAAGTGATTCACTAAGTTCAAGGACCAAAGTTGCAAATTTATGATTCTGGTAGCGATTTACTAAGTACAAGGACCAAAGTTGCAATTTAGTGATTGTTGTATGTGCCCCTATATAAGATATAGCGATTAATCTAATTTCACTTTATCACATAAACATAATCACTAATTTCTCTCACTAAAACTAATCGCTGCCAATATCATCTCTGTTGATTTTGAAGTTCTCCCTAGGTTTGCGTCTCGCATTATATCATTGTATATCTGATATCCTAGGTTTCTATTTTACAACCTCTTACGTGATTTTTGTGGTTTAGGTGCTGTTCTCCTTGATTCTCGCTGCCTTATTGGTTAGTGTTGTTCATATTGTTGTTATCGTTTAAATGCTGTTGATGCTTATGTGTTCTTTCGTCCTTTCTCACTCGTTCTGCCATGATTATGTTTGTAATTGTAGTGTTAGGCTAGATTTGTTCTTGGTAGCATTTAAGTGTGAATCGCTTGAGTATCTTTTTCCCATTGGTTCCTTAGTGATAGTTTTTGTATGTGGGTTGCTTCAGTGCTGTTGTGATTTCATATTTTGTGGATTAAGGCTTTGTATAGCGTTTAGATGAATTGAGTATAAGTTTTTGAGCGGTGTGGTGTCTGTGTTCTTGATAGCGATTAAGTGATTTCTTGATAGGGATTAAGTTTTGGGCGTTTCTTATTAGCGATTAACTCAGACTGCGTTTAACTCTGTTAAGCGATTAACTTTTATAGCGATTAAAATGGTCTGCGTTTAAACCTGATAACGTTTAAATTCACTAGCGATTAACTCTATTAAGCGTTTAACTCTGTTAGCGATTAACTCCGTTAGCGTTTAACTCTATAGCGATTAACTCAGTTAGCGATTAACTCAGTTAGCGATTAACTCTGTTAGCGATTAACTCAGTTAGCGATTAACTCAGTTTGCGTTTAACTCAGGTTGCGTTTAACTTTGTTAATCACTAGTTTGGTTTGCATTTATCTCTATTTAACCTTTATCTGTTAGCTGCTAGTTAATTGGTTCTCATGTGTGTCATCCTGCTGCACTCTTCTTGTGCTTCCTATATTGTGTGATGTTGTGAGTGATGTGCTACATATAGTGTTTGGTTTGACTCCTAGGCATATTCTTGCTAACTGACTTACAAACTATCATTTGTCTCTTTGGGTAACTGTGACACTTGCAGTTATAATGTCTGATCTAAATGTTGAAAGCTCTCCAGCATAACCAATTGCTCCACCAGTTCGTACAGATGATGAAATTCTACCTCATGACAAATGGGTGGCAATTGGCAAGAGCAATTGTTATCTAAAGGCAGACAAACCTCACAAACATCCAATATTCAAAGTGGCACTGGATGTTCTTAAGCAAACTTCGTTCTTCCGAGCATTCACCGCATCAGCAAACATCCCCTCTATTTACATCCAACAATTCTGGAACACCATGAGCTATGACAGAGCTACTGGTACATACAGATGCCAACTTGATGAACAATGGGTTGATATCACCAAAGAAACTCTTGGGAGTGCCTTACAGATCCTGCCCACTGGTGATAATGTTGAATACACAGCTCCACCTAATCCAACAACCCTTCTGAACTTCATCCATGAACTGGGATATCCAACAAAGGTTAACACACTATCATCAGTCATCACTAATGACATGTACCAACCATGGAGAGCCATCATTAGTCTTATCAATCTGTGTCTCACTAGTAAAACCTCCGGATACGAGAGACTTAGAGCTCCATCACCTCAAATTCTTTGGGGAATTGTTAATGGTGAGAATATTGATTTTGTTGAACGGATCTGGGAAGAGTTCTCCCATTCTATACATTCCTTTCTTGAAGATAAGGAAAATCTGGAGGCGCATAAGGAAGGTAAAAAGAAGTTGACCAAACTTCTGATTCCTAGCATTCGCTTCACCAAGCTGATCATTGTTCGCCTTCAGAAAACTCTAAGGTTCCATACCCGGAGTGAATCACCACTTCACCTTTCTACTGATGAAAATGCCATGGGGTTTCTCAAATATACTGCCAAAGGAACTTCACAAGTAGTCTTCGGCATGGCAATACCCGTGACTCTACTCACACAAGACTTACTCAAGGCTCCTTACTATGAGGAGTACGTCAAATTATTGTCTGCAAGTCAAAAGGTCGAGCCTAGCAAGTCTTCATCCAAGAAACGCAAAGAAGTGACCCCCTCAGCTGATTCATCAGAACATAGCAAGAAGAGCAAGAAGGACAAGCGCTCTGATCCGAAAAAACCCAAAGCCAAAGAAACTCCAAGAGATGATCCTGAACCTGATGACACGCTTAATGTTGAAGATATGATGATACAACAAGCTGTTCAGGAGAGTCTCACTGACCCTGGTGCACCACAGGGTCATCCAGTCAAAGGAGTAATAATCACTGAGCCAGAACCTGACTCTAGGAAGACACCACCACTCCAGCATGTTGAAGGCAAAGGAAAGGATGTTGCACAGATGAATTGGCAGCACATACACTATTGAAAATCTCAACTCCAGATCCCAAGTCAACCACTTCACAGTTCATTTTCAAGAGGCGGTCACCCGAACCATCGGCAACCAAAACTACTTCCGAGAAGACCGTCTCCACATCACTATGTCTAGAACAAATGGGAGATTCAAATGAATCTGATTCTGAAGCTGATCAATCTCAAAAACTGGAAAGCTCAACATTTCACACAGAAGAAATATCCAGTGACAAGCCGCATCAGGAGCTGGAAGGGGTAACTGTGATTCCATTGGAGACCCTTCATGCTGAATTTGTCTCTAATGTATATCCCGATGTGCAAGATAATCTCAAACTGAAATCTGATGACCAAAAGATTGCTGTAGAACCCGATAGCTCTACAGGAACTCTTGCATCTTACAAGAACTTTGAAGCATTCGGTGATCAGTTTTTGGTTGATAAACCGACTGAGTCAGAGGCTGACAAATCGGGAGAAGAACATGAAGAAGCAATCTCAATGGTAGATGTCCCGATTCGTCAAGATCCCTCCAACGCACCTACTCTAACTGTATCAACCTCCACTGCTGAAACAACCAAACCAGTATCCCCTCAAGCTGTCATCACACCTGCTATATCTATCTCTACCACTAAGACCACAACACCTGCCACCACAGACAGCCAGAATAAACCTGGTTTGGAAGAACTCATTGAAATTACAGCGGGCATCATCGACAACAACACTGACATTAATGATAAGTTGTCACAGCATGAAGTGGTGATANTATCCCCTCAAGCTGTCATCACACCTGCTATATCTATCTCTACCACTAAGACCACAACACCTGCCACCACAGACAGCCAGAATAAACCTGGTTTGGAAGAACTCATTGAAATTACAGCGGGCATCATCGACAACAACACTGACATTAATGATAAGTTGTCACAGCATGAAGTGGTGATAAGGAATGTGGTGGATCTCAAGCTTCAGCAAACCCTCAAAAATCATAATGATAGAATGCACAACCTAGAACGACTCAACATTGATCGTCTCGTCTCTAATGCTATTGAGGATCAGGTTCAAGAAGCTGTCAGCTATGCAATGGAAGCTCCTCTCAGGTCAAGGTTCAAAGATCTTTCCGCCTCTGATATGAAGCTGATCTTACAGGAACATATGTTTGAGAACAATCAGTATAAGGGGCATGAAGCACACCGCAAGCTGTATGAAGCCCTAGAGAGATCAATTCTTCAAGACAATGCTGAACAACACCACAGAGACATGGAAAAGGAACGCAAGAGAAAGAGGAAGCATCAGAGTCATCCACAGCATCCTCCCTCACATCCACCACCACCTCCACCACCCGGTTCATCTGGACCCACAGGAACACCCGGTCACTCTGGAGGTTCAGTGGGCAAGTCTATGCCACCACCTCCACCTTCTTCATCAAGGAAGCAATCCTCTCAGAAATCTAACAAGACATCTTCATCAAAGCAAACACAGCATACAACATATGCAGCATGGACTACGATTGACACTGGAACTGCTGACATGGCCTCACCGATTCATGATGATCGGGTGATTAATGAAGAATCAATCGTGTCTCATGTCGTGGCTTATTCAAACGAAGATGAAGATGATGCTTCTTGATGCGCGTGGGATTGCTTACGCACTTTGTTTTACCTCTTAAGGGATCTCAAGAGGCTTACAATCCCCACCAGGCAGTGTACCTGACCGATGTAGTATAGTGTAGTGGCAAGTACCGGGGGATTGATCGTTCTCTCACAGGGAATAGTGTTCGTTAGGTTAAAGACTACTCTAATTAAGGTCTAAGGGTGGAGGATGATTATTTTTGTATTTTTATGTTTTTTTGAAAGCAGTAAAATCTCGGTTTTGAAGGAGTGGGCGGAATTAGTTGCTAGTCAACTAACCCAAGTTATCTACTTATGCAATTAAATTAAAGTTTTGAGAAAACAATGGTGGGGAAAGTAGTGTTTACTTAGATTTCATTACTCCCTAACTATCTTTTACCATGTAATTAGTATGTTGAGTTTGCGTGGATGACGGGTGTAGTCCTAACAAGTCGTAGGGAGTGCATTCAATTCCCTAACTCTATAAGCTCCTACCTCACTCTATGACGATACGTCAAGTATCCTATCATAAGCTCACCGATAGAAACCTACGCATGAAATACTACCTTAAAATCGATTAACGCACATACGATTCACGTTTCCTAAGACGTTCAAGCTTGTTACCGTATAGGAGGTTAGCCAGTTTTCTTAAGTCTAACGTGGATGAAACATTCATCCGAATCACAATCACAACATACACATCACATGATAATCAATAGTAAGGTTTCATTAGATCTAAGCAAACACAAGTTAATTTAGCCTAGCATGTTAAAGGAAAGAAAAGCACAAACATAAATCATACAACACATAGACATATTGTATGGATTGAATGAAGACTTATCTTAGATTAAACATGCAAGTTAGTGGGGTAAAAGTACCCTCTAAGGTCTGTGATACACGAGCTAGGGTTTAACCCTTAAGTTCTCCACCAAGTTCCTCCTTTAAAA